>PVKY010000647.1:0-42956 GCA_004027775.1 Bradypus variegatus
TTTTTTTTTTTTTTTTTTTGAAATAAAAGAAAAAAATTTTTCATTAATGAATAATTCAAGTGACATAATTTTACCATTACAATCAGTTGCCCCTGGGTACCCTCATACAGCTGTGCATTCATCACCACATTTCATTTCTGTTCGATTTTTAGAAACTTTTCATTGCTCCAGATAAGAAATAAAGTGAAAGATGCAAAAAGAAAAAAAGGAAACTCGAATCCTCCCATATTCCCAACCAACACCCCCCAATTGTTGACTCGTAGTGTTGGTATAGTACATTTGTTACTGTCCATGAAAAAATGCTGAAATACTACTAACTGCAGGATACACTCTGCAATAGGTATACATTTCCTCCCTATATACCCCTCTGTTATTAACTTCCAATTGTGTTATCATACATTTGTTCTGGTTCATGGAAGCGATTTCCAATATTTGCAGAATTAATCATGGACACTGCTCACCACAGGATTCAGTTTTATACATTCCCATCTTTCGATCTCCAGCCTTCCCTCTGGTGACATATATGACCCTGAGCTTCCCCCTTCCACCTCATTCACACGCCATTCGGCACTGTGAGTCATTCTCATATCTTGCTACTGACACGTCTGTTCATTTCCGAACATCCAAGTTCATTCTAGTTGAACATTTCGTTAATACTAGGCAACTGCTCCATTCTTAAGCCTCGTCCTATATCCTGGTACGTTATATTTCAAGTCTATGAGTTTACATATTACAATTAGTTCCTATCAGTGAGACCCTGCAATAATTGTCCTTATGTGTCTGGCTTATTTCACTCAGTATATTGCCCTCAAGGTTTTGTCATCAACCCATTTTTTTTTTAAATATGGTTTTGTTCACTCACCATGCATTCCGTCCTAAGTAAATAATCAATGGTTCTCTGTATGGTCATATATTTATGTGTTCACCACCTTCACCACCATCTATATAAGGGCATCTACATTTCTTCCACAAGGCAGGAGCACGAGTCAAATAAGGTAAAGAGGCAAAAGAAAGGAAGCATAATACAATGATTCTATTAGTTACAGTCTCTAGTTTATGTTGATTGCATCCCTCCCCCAATGCCTCCCCACCTCTAACACCCTACAAGGTTGACATTTGCCTGTTCTCCTTCGTAAAAGAACATATTTGTACATCTTATCACAACTGTTGAACACTCTAGATTTCACCAAGTTACACAGTCCCAGTCTTTATCTTTCCTCCTTTCTTCTGGTGTCTCGCATGCTCTCAACCTTCCTCTCCCAACCGTATTTATGGTTATCTTTGTTCAGTGTACTTACATTGTTGTGCGACCATCTCTCAAAATTGTGTTCCAAACCACACTCTCCTGTCTTCTATCATTCTGTAGTGCTCCCTTTAGTATTCCCTGTAGGGTGGGTATCTTGTTCACAAAGTCTCTCATTGTCTGTTTGTTGGAAAATATTTTGGGCTCTCCCTCATATTTGAAGGACAGCTTTGCTGGATATAGGATTCTTGGTTGGTGGTTTTTCTCTTTCAGTATCCCAAACATATCACACCACTTCCTTCTTGCCTCCATGGTTTCTGCTGAGAGATCCACACATAATCTTATTAAGCTTCCTTTGTATGTGATGGATTGCTTTTCTCTTGCTGCTTTCAGGATTCTCTCTTTGTCTTTGACATTTGATAATCTGATTATTAAGTGTCTTGGTGTAGGCCTATTCAGATCTCTTCTGTTTGGAGTACACTGCACTTCTTGGATCTGTAATTTTATGTCTTTCATAAGAGATGGGAAATTTTCATTAATTATTTCCTCTATTATTGTTTCTGCCCCTTTTCCCTTCTCTTCTGCTTCTGGGACACCAATGATACGTATATTACTGAACTTTGTTTCATCCTTAAGTTCCCGGAGACGTTGCTCATATTTTTTCATTCTTTTCTCCATCTGCTCCTTTGCATGTAGGCCTTCAGGTGTTTTGTTCTCCAGTTCCTGAGCGTTTTCCTCTGCCTCTTGAGATCTGCTGTTGTATGTTTCCATTGTGTCTTTCATCTCTTGTGTTGTGCCTTTCATTTCCATAGATTGTACTAGTTGTTTTTTTGAACTTTTGATTCCTGCCTTATGTATGCCCAGTGTTTTCTTTATAGTCTCTGTCTCCTTTGAAATATCTTCTCTAAACTTTCTGAATTCATTTAGCATTAGTTGTTTAAATTCCTGTATCTCAGATGAAGTGTACATTTGTTTCTCTGACTGGGCTATAACTTTGTTTTTCTTAGTGTAGGTTGTAATCCTCTGTTGTCTAGGCATAATTTCATTGGTGATCCAATCAGGTTTTCCCAGACCAGAACAGGCTCAGGTCCCAGAGGGAAGAAATATTCAGTATCTGGTTTCCCTGAGGGTGTGTCTTAGAAAATTGCTCCACCCTGTGCCTCAGGTCACTGTACTTTTCTGCCCAGCAGGTGGTGCCTGTTAGCCTATAATTCTTGACTGGTGTGAGGAGGTGTGGCCATGTTCCCCCAGGCTCTGGGGTCTGGTTCTGAATGGAAAGGGCCCCACTCCTTTCCTCTTAGGGAAGATCAACCCCCTAGGGGGAGGTTATTAGCATTTCAATGGTCTCTCTCTGCTTGTGCTGTCCCCACCCTTCTCTGAATTACAGTCCTGGGAACTGTAATGGCTGGGGCTTTCTCCACTGAGCCGAAAAAGAAACAGATAGTCCCCTTCAGACCAAGTCCAAGCAAGGTCGGTCGTCACCCAAAGCCTCTGTCTGTTTCCTGGGGATTTGTACTTGTAGTGAGCAGTTCACACTCACTACTTAAAACCCCAGTTGGAGCTCAGCTGAGCTGTATTCGCTTGCTGGGAGAGAGCTTCTCTCTGGCACCATGAGGCTTTGCAGCTTGGGCTATGGGGGAGGGGTCTCCCGGCTTGGATCCGCAGGTTTTACTTACAGATTTTATGCTGTGGTCTCGGGCATTCCTCCCAATTCAGGTTGGTGTGTGATGAACGGACAGTCTCGTTTGTCCCCCCGGGTTATTCTGGATTATTTACTAGTTGTTTGTGGTTTTTTTTAGTTGTTCCAGGGGGACTACTCAGCTTCCACTCCTCTCTATGCTGCCATCTTCCCTCCTCCTCCCTCTCATTGTAGTTTTAATTTGCATTTCTTTCTCAATGTGTTTTTAAATCTTCCTGCATCTCATTTTTCATTGTATGCTTATGTTTGCAAATGCGTTATTTTTTCTTAAAACATTAAACTACAGCTTTCTGTCTTCTGTGTCTTTTAACCCCAGCATCTGCAGTGTGAGACTCATGCCTCTCTCGTTTCTGCCTTGGGCCTTGGGTCCCCGGCTCTGGGTGGTGGCGTCACCCCCGTTGCTGTAGCTGCTGGCCCAGTTCCCTCCCGGCCCCTGCTGGCTTTGGGTCTGCGGGGAGGGTCTTGGCGAGCGGGGACAGCATCTCATGGCGCCTCTGCCTCGGGATGGCTCCTGGTGGGCTCGGCGCCTTCAACCCAGGCTGCTGGGCCCGCACAGGCTCTGCGCGTCGCTCGCCGTCCCGTGTCTTCTCAGCTTGGGCTGTCCCGGTGGCCGCCTTTCTGAGAGGTGCCTCTGCCGCAGGTCCGGCACTCCACACAGAGCCTCTCTGCCTACGTGAAACAGATCCAGGGCGACCCCCAGGCCATGGAGTCCTTCGCTGACACCCTCCTGCAGGTCTTCCAGGACAACCTGCTGAACGACAGGTGTGCGGCCCCTGCTCTCCCGGGAGCGGAAGGCGAGTGGGAGGTGCGCACGGTGCTCCCTGGGATAGAGCCAGGGGGATTTTCGGTTAACGTGGAGCACCTCAGGGCCAGCGCCACAGTCGAGGCCTCGGTTTCTCACCTGAAGGTGTGCGGACGGGGATGGGGGCCAGCCCGAGTGCGGGGCACTGGCAGCCGGGCTCAGGGCTGTCTCCCCCCAGGGTGTCTGTGCCGCTGCTGAAGACGCTGGACCAGATGCTGGCCAACGGGTGCTTCGACGTCTTCGCCACGGAGGAGAAGTGAGGGTTTTGGACTTTTTTTCCAGTCACTGCTTTTTTTCTGGTTAAACCTAAGTAGCTAACATTTCAGAGAAAATGAATTCAGATCCGAGATAATTTTCCACTGTGACCAGGACTAGTATTTTACAAACACTAAATCGAATTGTGAGGCATCGTGTCATGGCCACCACATGGAGAGGACTCTTGCTGTGACACCCACTGTCCAGGGGGACGGACAGAGGCCTGCCGGGGGGACAGACAGAGGACTGCCAGGGGTGAGGGGGATTGACAGAGGACTGCCGGGGTTGAGGGGGATGGACAGAGGCCTGCGGGGGTCAGGGGGACGGACAGAGGCCTGTCGGGGGCCTCCTGACCACGTCCTGTGATCACAGCTGTTCTGGGAACTGCTTGTGCCTGAGACGTGGGACGGATCTGGGCAGAAACAGAACCGAGGGGACCTTGGTAGCAGGAGTTTCTGGGCTCCTGAGTCCTAGGGATGTGTGGACTTTACTTGGGGACATGGGCAAGTCTTGCAAAGAGTCTGGCCTTTTCGGTCCTGCCTTTGAACTTGGCCGGGTCTGGGGTCTTCCTGGGGTTCCTGCCAAGCCCTGGCTGCTGCCTCACACTCAGGTGCCGGCTCCTGCTCAGCTCCGTCCTTGAGAGGGATCCCTGGGGACTCCAGCTGCCTGCCTCCCTGGGCTTCCGGCCATAGGCCCTTACCCTTGGGTGGCTGCCAGGGTCTCCCCACACCCCTCGGTGGCCCCCCTCACCGCTTCTGGTACCTTGGTGGTCACTGCCATCGTCACCTGCTGTTCTGGGGTTTTGTCCAGGCTTTAGCTTCAGGCGGGAGAGCAGACGCAGTCCCTGTCCCTCTGCCTCCTGGCTGCCTCGTGTGTCCTGTTGAAGCGTTAGCCTCAGAGGGTTTCCCCTTTCGACTTGCCAGCGGTGCTTCACTGCTCTGGTTTGCTTATTATACCTTACGTTAGACCAACTTTTGCTTTCATGGAATATACCCAACTTAGTTGTGATATAGTGTCCATTTTATATATTACATGATTTGGTTTGTTAAATCTTGTGTTTTAGACTTTTAAATATATTTTCCTTGTTTGAAATTCACAAAATAAAATTGGAGAAAATATTTCCCTTTCCCATTACAAAGACAGGTATTTTTATTTCTCTTTATGATTTTGCCAAACTTTGCTTTATGTATTTTGAGGCTGTATTTTTTGGTCCATACAAATTTAGGATTGAATCTTATTAAATGCCCTCTTGAATTTACAGCAGTGCTTTTTACTTTACACTCTATTCTGTCTTGTGCTAATAGAGCTGTACAGCTTCTTCTGCATTGTACTGTGTGCTTTTTTCCTGTTCTTTTACCTTCAGTATTTTGGTTAAGGCTTATCTCTCACATGATGCTCTTTTTTTTTTTTCTTATAGCCACCCCTTCTCTGTGAAACTGCTGGCACTCTGTAAGGAAGAAATCAGGAAGTCAAAAGACATCCAGAAACTTCGATCAAGCATTGCAGTGTGAGTTTTACGCGTTACTGGCCTGAGAAAACAAGAAGGCCTCAGCCCCAGAAGGGCCAGAGCAGGCTCGGGGGTTCTGGGTGGGATAGTGGAGCATTGTGCACGAGAGAGGGGGAGTTCATTTAGTCATAAAGCTGTCTAAGATGGTATGATCTGACGCCAGGTTAAAAAACAACGAGGTCAGGAAGCCCAGATCAGTGGGTTGAGCCATCACGGCTCACATGCACACACACGCACGCCCTGGTGTGAAGGGTCTTGGGGGCTGCAGTAGGACGGCCTTCTCCGACTAACGCGACTCGTCTCCGGTAGGTTCTGTGGGATGATCCAGTTCCTAGGGGACGTGAGGAAGAAAGCCCTCACCCAGCTCTGTCTCCTTCTCTGCCACCCGTTTCCCATTGTGAGTATTTCCCATGTTTTCAAACTGTATTGATTGCTTCAGACTTAGCTCACTAACAAAAAGATGGTTGCCAGTAAACGTCTGTGTAACATTCATGTGATCTGGAGTTGGCCGTGGAAACTGGCCGCATTCCCTCTGCTCTCATGGCATGTGGCCCATGTCGCTGGTGTGGCCTCCCCACAGCCAACAACTTCAGCTGCACAATCTCTCGGCAAACACTACTTACATGTTTGAAATCTCAGGTCGGGGGGCGGGATCGGAAAGTAAAGCACTTGTGATAGCTCAGAAATCAAAGCTGGTCCTTGTGGAAAGGAAAACACCCCACGGGTAACGTGCATTTGAGCCGATGCGGAGACTGATGGCTGGAAACCTCACTGTCCAGTGGAGACCCTTCACGGGCAGCACCGTGAGCTGGTCCTGCCCTGATGTGTGTGGCTTTCTGGGGTCTGCGTGTGCGGTGGCTATCAGCTGTGAGTTGTTTCAGCAGCCGCAAGGCTGTAATCCACCTTTTCAGATGTGAGATTTGAGAATCTAGATATTCCCTAACATCTAGACGCAGGGCTCGCAGTTATAGGGCTGCTTTGACAATGAATCCTTTTTGGAGTGGGACTATGAAAGGGGTTAGAATTTGTGGTGCTTTTCCTGGTTTTTACTCATTAATTAAATAGATGCAGTCTCCTGCTTTGTGAATGGCTTCTATTTGAGAAGTTCCTTTTACATCAGTGAGCAGAATCCCAGCATCTTTTGCCGGGGAGGCTGTGTTGGCCATGGTAAGATTCCAGGCAGGCACCAGCTGGAGATGGCCTGTTCTGTCTTTGACCACGACCTGACTCCACTTCTTGGTCCCTCTCCACATCCCATTCACTTCGTGCCTGCACCTCCACACACTCCAGGAAGCCCAGGGCAGAAGCACCCCCAGCCCCAGGAGGTGGCCCTGCTGGGCGCACCCAGAGCCGGAAGGAAGACGCCTCCTCTGGCCTGTCCCCTCCATGGCCTCACGGGTGGGCACCCCCAGGCCATTTGGGTACTGAGCCCCCACCATGCCCCCGTTTGTGTTCTGGAGCAGAAGTGCCACCTAACAGGCCTCTGTAGACTTGACCTGGCTCCCTGGGTTGGGAAAAGCCCCATTTTGGCATCAATCCAAAGAAAGGAATCCGAAAAAGTTTAAAACAAAGTGGGGGAGGGTGGCGTAGGGGCAAGAACTGGGGCTTTCCCAGCCTGGGTGACTTCCACCCTCAAGAGCCAGAGACTGCAAAGCAGTGTAGCCAAGTTGGGCGCCCGGCTCCAGGGGCTGTCACGGGCCGGCCTTCCCGACAGGATTGCCCACCCCAGCCTCCCACCTGCCGGCCCTGGCAGAGTCCCCCTGGTGGGGCGTGTGTGGAGCCTGCCTGTTGGAACGAGGGTGCAGTCTTGGGGTGGCCAGCTGTGGCTTGATGGCAGCTCTGACTGGCATTTGGGGAAGTCATTTC
Source organism: Bradypus variegatus (assembly GCA_004027775.1). Lineage (NCBI taxonomy): Eukaryota > Metazoa > Chordata > Mammalia > Pilosa > Bradypodidae > Bradypus > Bradypus variegatus. Next base: position 7,373 of record PVKY010000647.1, read on the forward strand.
AGCACACCGGCTCCTGCTAGGAGAGGGGCTGCTCCTTCTGGGGGAAGCTGGAAGGTTCAGAAAGGACAGCCCCTGCCTTCTGTGGTCATGTCTCTCATTGGCAAAGCTCTGTGGTGGCAACGCCCGGCTCTCCCTGCCGCCATGCACGCTCCCTTTCCCTGCATGGTCCATGGCAGTATCCCGGGGGTGGTGCCCTTCCCCGGCTCACAGCAACCCAGGCACCTAAGGGCTGACCCATGAGGGCGCCTGGCGGTTTGGGGTGTCACTGATTGCATGGCCCACTGCCATCACCTCCCATTTTGCTGCCCAGGTGGCCCCTTTCGAGCTGGTTCCTGCCCCAGCAGGTCTGGCAGCTGGGGAGGATGAGTCGCCCAGGCCACTGTGATTTCCTGCCTGTTGGTGGGAAATGGTTGACCCTTGCCTGGGCTCCAGGAGGGCTGCCAAGTGGTTTCAGAACAGAGCAAGGAATACACGGTGTTGGCATAGAGAGTCCCAATTCAATTTCAGATCACTTTGATTTTATATTTGTATTTCCTTTTTTCTTAACTGTGAGAAGTCCCAGATCCTAATTATGTGACTAAAACTGTGTTCTGTTCTACTGTATGAACATCCATCTCCACGTCCCCACACATGCATGCATGCACGTTACGAATAATGCCAACAAAAACTGCTGGCCCTGCAGCTGAATGCTCCCTGTCCGTCATCGGACACACCCGCTGGGACATCCCGTGATGCTGCTGCACTACATAGGCCCCACAGTCATCACCACACACAGGCTCACTGTCTCACTTTGCTTTCGAATTTCAGAGACTGCTTACATTTAGTTTGTTTTCCTCATAATGTCTTAATTTCTTCTATTGCTTTTTATTCATTCAATTTTATTGAGATTGCGCACGTTGGATGATTGTATGGGATGTGAACAGTCAATTCCGCACGGTACCATCATAGCTGTGTATCCATTATTCCAGAAAAGAAAGAAAGAAAAAAAAAACTCAAATCCTCCCATATCCCTAACCACCGCCCCTCCATTACTGACTCGTAGCGTTGGTATAGTACATTTGTTACTGTTGATGAAAGAATGTTAAAATACTTCTAACTGTAGTATATAGTTTGTGGTAGGTATATTTTTTCCCTATATGCCCCTCTATTATTAACTTCTAGTTATAGTGTCATATATTTGTTCTAGTTCGTGAGAGAGATTTCTAATATTTGAACAGTTAATCATGGACATTGTCCACCAAAGGTTCACTATTTCATACATTCCCATCTTGGATTAACCACCAACTTTCCTTCTGGTGACATACATGACTCTGAGTTTACCCTTTCTACCATCTTCACACACCATTCAGCACTGTTAGTTATTCTCACAATAATGTGTTAACCATCACCTCTGTCCATTTCCAAACACTTAAGTTCAACCTAGTTAAACATTCTGTTCATAATAAACAACCACTCCCCATTCTTTAGCCTCATTCCATATCCTGGTAACTTATAGTTCATGTCTGTGAGTTTACATATTATAATTAGTTCATGTTTACATATTATAATTAGTTCATATCAGTGAGACCACACAATATTTGTCCTTTTGTGTCTGACTTATTTCACTCAGTATACTGCCCTCAAGGTTTCTTCAACCGATTTTTTTTAAGATAGTTTTGTTTACCCACAATACATTCCGTCCTAAGTAAACAATCGATGGTTCCTTGTATAATCACATATTTATGCATTCAGTGCCATCACCGCTATCTAAATAAGGACATCTCCATTTCTTCTGCAAAGGAGGAGGAAGAGTCAAAGAAGGCAGAGAGACAAAAGAGAAAGAAAGAAGCTAAAAAGCAACAAAAAGAAAGATAGAATTAAACTAAAGTACAATAAGAGTCAGACAACATCACCAATGCCAAGAGTCCCATACCCCTCCCATATGTTGTCCTCTTATAGACGTTTAGCTTTGGTATGTTGTCTACATTATGTTATAGGAAGCATAATGCAATGTTTTTGTTAATTATAGTCTCTAGTTTGCATTGATTGTATTTTCCCCCAGTCCCACCCTATTTTTAACACCTTGTAGTATTGACATTCATTTGTTCTACCTCATGTAAAAACATATTTGTACATTTTATCACAATTGTTGAGTATTCTAGGTTTCACTGAGTTATACAGTCCCAGTCTTTATCTTTCCTCCTTCCTTCTGGTGTCCCACATGCTCCTAACCTTCCTCTTTCAACCATACTCAGTCATCTTTGTTCAGTGTACTTAACATTGCTGTGCTACCATCACCCAAAATTGTGTTCCAAACCTCTCACTCCTGTCTTTTCCTTTCTGTCTGTAGCGTTCCCTTTAGTGTTTCCTGTAGAGCAGATATCTTGTTCACAAACTCTCATTGTCAGAGAATATTTTAAACTCCCCCTCATATTTGAAGGACAGTTTTGCCAGATATAGGATTCTTGGTTGGTGGTTTTTCTCTTTCAGTATCTTAAATATATCACACCACTTCCTTTCTCCTCCACGGTTTCTCCTGAGAAATCCATATATAGTCTTATCAAGCTTCCTTTGTATGTGATGGATTGCTTCTCTCTTGCTGCTTTCAGGATTCTCTTTTCGTCTTTGACGTTTGATAATCTGATTATTAAGTGTCTTGGCTTAAGTCTATTCAGATCTTTGCTGTTTGGGGTGTACTGTGCTTATTGGATCTGTAATTTTATGTCTTTCATGAGAGATGAGAAATTTTCATTGATTATTTCCTCTATTATTGCTTCTGTCCCTTTTCCCTTCTTTTCTTCTGGGACACCCATGATATGTACATTCTTGTGTTTTATGTTGTCATTCAATTCCTGGAGACGTTGCTCATATTTTTCCATTCTTTTCTCTATCTGTTCTTTTGTGTGTAGGATTTCAGTGTCTTGTTCTGCAGTTCCTGAGTGTTTTCTTCTGCCTCTTGAGACCTGCTGTTGAATATCTCCATTGTATTTTTCATCTCTTGTGTTGTGCCTTTCATTTCCATAGATTCTGCCAATAGTTTTTTCAAACTTTCTATTTCTACCTTATGTTCCCACTGTTTTCTTTATATCCTTCATCTCTTTTTTCATGTTGTTGATTTGGTTTTTTATTTGATTTAGCATATTTCTTTGAAAATCTTTAATTGATTGTTTCATTAAAGTGAAACAATGTCTCAACTGTATCTTAATTGAGGCATAAGTTTGTTCTTTTGACTGGGCCATATTTTCATTTTTCCTAATGTAATTTGTAGTTTTCTGTTGTCTAGGCATCTGGTTTCCCAGGTTACCCCAATCAGGTTTTCCCAGACCAGAACAGGTTTAGGTCTCAGAATGGGGCTGTATTCAGACAGGTTTCCCTGAGGGTGTGTCTTAGAACATTGACAGACTTTCCTGTGAGGCCTCTAGCTGCTGTGCTTTTCCTAACTTGCCCACAGGTGGCACCTGTCAGCCTGTCGTTCCCGACTAGTGTAAAGAGGAGTGGCCCCTTTACTTCTCAGCTTAGGTTGTTTCTGGTTTGACTGTTTTCCCCCAGGCGCTGGGGTCTGAGTTCTGAGGGGAGGGCAGACACTTGAGCTGGGCCCCACCTCATTCCTCTTAGGGAAGATACACCCCCTAGGGAGTTCTCTTCTGCATTTGAATAGCTCCTTTGTCTCTCTGATCTGTTAACTCTGCCCTTTTCTGGGTCAGAGTGCTGTGAACTGAAAATGGGTGAAGTTCTCTCCATTGAGCCACTCAGGTTGAGAGAAAAAGGGAAAGAAAGCCCCTTTTCAGAGCCAGTCTCCAGCCCCCTGGTTTCACCCGTCAGGCAGATAGAGCACCTGATCTTCTGGGATCCCTTTTCTGGGGCACAGGTGTTTTCTGGCTCTCTAAGCTTAGTCATTCTCTGAAAGTCTTTTTTCTTTTTTTTTTTTAATTAAAATTTTTCCCCCATCAGCCCCACCTCCTCTCCACTGAGTGACTTCAGGGTACTCTGCTGCTTGTTAGGGGTTTGTCTATTGTTTGTATCTTGTATTCAGCAGTCCCCATCTGTTAATTAAAATCCAGTTGGACCTAGGCTGAGCTATATCCGCTTGTTCCCGACATGGACTGCTGCTTTCTCTCAAAGCGAGGTCTGGTAGCTCAGCCTGCTGTGGGGGGAGGGGGTTCCCAGTGCAGTCCTGCGGTTTTTACTCTCAGATTTTATGCTGTGATTTCAGCCATTCCACCCAATCCATGTTGGTGTATGATGCGTGGACAGTCACAGTTGTCCCCCAGTGGTTATTCCAGATTATTTACTGGTTGTTTGTGATTGTTCATTAGTTGCTCCATGGGACTAACTAAATTCCACACTTCTCCATGCTGCCATTTTAGCTCCTCTGACCTATTATTTTTCTTATAAAAATATAGTGAAGTGTTTATCACCTCTCTAGTATAAGATTTAAAAGAATTCTACAAGTTACAGAATGTTACATATGAAAATAAGTTTACATGTCAAAGGAAAAGTAAATAGATCAATAGCTAGATGGAAGAATGGATGATGGATGGGAGACGGTTGGATGGATGGACAGACAGGAGAGTGTCAGACACAAACAGGAGGACACCAGTGGGTATATGGACAGAGGACAGGCAGCTGTAGCCCTGGCGATGGTGTCCGATGCTGTTTGTGAAAGCCTGTGTGGAGCCTTCTTTTCTAGGCTTCTATTTCTTGTTAGCTGTTAAATGCTTTAACAAACTCTGGTTCTGTTTTTTTTTTTTAAAGTGGATGTGCCTATGGGTCATGTTAGCCCTTTGGCTTGAGCACCTTGTTAACCATTTAATTGTTAAACAATCTTTGTAGAGAGCTCTGTGCCAGAGAATTTCCAGAACATCATCAGGTGGTTCTGGGAAACTGTCTTGGCTTCAGGGACCAGTTGCTCCTTGCACGGACGCAAACTTGGTGTCCCCCAGAGCAGATCCTGGAAACCAGGCGGCGGGCGCTTCCCACTCCGCTTGCTCAGGCAGGTTTCCAGCAGACATGCTGCAGCTCCTGCTGCCGGCCATGTGCCTTCACCAGGGGACTCCTGGGTGTGGAGGCCCCTGGCCGGATGTGTGACTCAGAGGTGGCTTAAGGTGCCTGTGCCAGGGACCCTGCATGTCGGGTGGTGGGAGCACTGGGGGTCCTGCCTGGCCTGGTGGGAAACTGTGCTTCACTCAAGCTGCTTCTCCAGCTCTTCCAGCCTGGCTGCCCACCTTAGGGCAGGGATGAGCTGGTCCTCTGCATGGCTGCTTCTCTGGAGTAGCAGAAACGCCTGCTACAGGTGCTCAGGCTCAGGTGTTTGTGTGAGTGGGAGGGGCCCTGCAGGTTCAAGGGCTCCTCCAGCAGGTAGGAGTGGCTCAGTCATGCCTGGGGCTGAGTGTGGCACTTGGCACTTGAAACCCTCTTCAGATACCCAAAGGTGGCACAGTCCCGGAACGTAAAGACGGCCTGGGTCTGAGTGGAGCACTGGGGGGCAGGGGACTCGTTAGAAATGCAGGTTTCTAGCCCCACCTAATCACAAGTTACCGAGTGGGCCAGCAGGGGTTTTGCCCCCAGGGACTTGAGGCCACTGGCCGAGGAGTTGGTTTTACCCCAGGCTCAACCAAAAAACACAGGGGTCAGGTTTTTATTGAAGCATTTAAGTAGGAAGGTAGGGTCTGCTGGGGAACCAGCCACAGGGCTGGCTGTGAGTGCAGGTGGCTCCGGGACCAGCCGCGCTTCCTGTCCTGCCTCGTTTCCCTGGAGTGCCTGCGCCCCACTCCCGCTGGCCCCTGATCTCGCCCCAGGTCCGGAAGGCCACGGCCAGCCAGGTGTATGAGACGATGCTGACCTTCGGCGACGAGCTGGTGGGCGCAGACGCCCTGGGTGCGGTTCTGGCTGTGCTCGGCGACACGGCCTGGTGAGTGCATGGGCCGGTCCCCCGGGGCCCCTGTATTTCTCCTCAGTTCTGAAATATAATTTTTGTTTTTAATGAAAATGGTAAACAGCTTTAAAATTAAGTCAAATCATGGCAAAAGACCAGCAACCTCATAATAAATTCCATGACCCCTTCCCCGCCTCTTCGGGGCCTGTCACCCCACCAGGATCCTCCGGGCATTTCCGCTGGTCCCTGGGCCATAGTTTTTCCTGTTATGTTTCTGGTTTGCCTCTGGGTGCACCCCGTAGTTTGGTAGAGCTCGCCCTCTGGCAGCTTCCTGAGAAAGGGCTCAGGAGAGAGAGACTTCTGGAGAATTTGCCTGAGCAATCGGCCTGCTGTGGAGTCTGGGGTTGAAAATGCACCCAGAGGCTGAGGTGCCCGTGCTCCAGCTGCTGCGCCGTGCAGGCTCCTCTGCGTTGGCCTTGTGGCCCAGGCAAGGTGAGGGTGACCCCAGCTCCCCTGCCTCGGAAGCTCCCTGGGCTCTTCTTTTTAGCCTTGAGTATCTGAAATGTCACGTGGATGCCTTTTGGTCTCGAGTCTCAAGGACTTTGTCCTTTGTTAATTCGTTTACCACCATTTTCTGTTCTTTCTCTCCGGAATATCTTCTCTTACTGCTCCCTGCTCCTTCTGTGTGCTCCAGGGACTGGTCCCTGGCTCTGTTTGTTCGTCTGTAAGGCCTCAGCACCCCCACCCTAGGAGGGGGCATCTTAAGCCCAGAGGCCCGCTTCACCATTTCTTGCCTCCTCTTCCCTAATTGCTGCCTGACGTAAGAGACCTTGGGGTTCCTAGTTATCAAAAGGGAGCTTTCTGGAATCTGCAAACTCACCTGCTGGTGACTGACGGCCTCTCTCCCCACAGGGACGCAGAGCTCCGGGTGGTGCGAGTCCAGCGGAACCACCTGTGTGATCTCCTCCAGGTGCCACAGCCCCAGCCGGTCTCTAAGGTAACGCGGCTGTGCTGCCGCTGTCCAGCCTGGTGTGTTTTCTGAGGTTACAGCCCCAAGTGCTGCACCAGGGGAGATGTGGATCTGTCTGGAGAACGAGGATTTATGTGAAAGGGGGGTGGCGAGCCTCATGGGTGCCCGCTGGGCCATAGCCCCTCTCCCGCTCTCAACCGTCCTCACCGTCTCGGGGCCTCACCGGCCTTGCTCTGGGCCTTGGTTGAACGTGGCCCCAGGGAGATGGTGTCCGAGGTGTTTATGGAAGAAGAACATAGAGACAGAGCCAGGTCCTGAGGGCTCAGCCCCTGCTACCCACAGCTGACCACTCGCGTCAGCGGCAAGTTCCGGATCCCACCGTTAGTCTCTGTTGCAGTTTGGATAGTCTTGGAGAAGGATTCGTTAGAAAGGCCGGCAAGTGGGCTCCCGAGCCCTTGCACCCGGGTTGCTCCGTCCATCCCTGGCTGGGGCTGCTCTGCTGGGTGTGGCCGGTTTGAAGTCCATGTTCTCCAGGCCATCTGTCCCGTCAGCGCTCCTTGTAGGCATCCTCTGGGGATTCCAGGTGCTGACCCCAGTACTGCAGGCAACTTCTCCTAGTCCAGGCTTTCAGCTCCCTAATGGTGTCACGTCCTCGGTGAGCACAGGCTCTTGGGTTTTCTTTTGGTCTATTGGGTCCTTTTTATTTCCTTTTATTGGTCCTGTTGAAGGAGTGCTTGTCTACTCCAAGGTTATGTATAGTCAGTTTTTTCTGAGACCGCTGTTGTTTTACCTTTCAGATTTAGATTTGTGGTTTTGGTCCCTGTGTGAGTCCCCAATTGGCCATCACGCCGCATTGTCACCACCGTCGAGATGTGCAGCTTTCCTGTGGGAGTTTCTCTTCCGTTCCACTGACCCTCTAGTCACCCTTCAGCCACACCACTTTGCCCTGTGATCGGTGACGAGCCTGAGAGAGCCCATCCTTTTGTTTTCTTCAGGACTGCCTTAGCCCCTCTTGGGTCTTTGGATTTCCATAGCACTTTCAGAATCAGCCTGTCGGTTTGCACGGTGAAGCCCACTAGGGGTTTAAGATCACTTGGAATCTATAGCTTGGTGTGGAGAGAGCTGAAGTCTTCACTCCCTGAGTGTGGAAAGCCAACCTGTTACCAGTTCTGTTGTGCTTACAGTTCAGAAGTGCTACCAGCACATCTGTTACACGTGCTCCACACACTTGATTCTTTTCCATGCAGTTGCAAGCAGTATTTTTAAAATTTTACTTTCTCTTTGTTGCTATTACATAGAGAAATACAATTGACTTTTGCACACTGACTTTGTCTCTAGCCATACTGCTATAGCCATGCATTAATTCTCCTAGTTTGTGGATTCTTTATATTTTCTGTTTATGAAGTCATGGCCTCTGTGCATGGTGATTGTTTAGTTCTCCCCTGCCCCCTCCTGCCACTGAGTCACGGCGTGATCTCCTCACTCTGGCTAGGGCCACTGAGCCAGCCCTCTGGCCTCACTGCTGCTCTCGGGGAAAGTGGGTGTGTCCCACCCTTTGGGGTGATGTTTGCTGTGGGGTTTTGTAAGCACTTTGTTAGACCAAGGTAGGTCTCTCTCATTCCCAGTTTTCTTGCAAGGAAAGGTGCTCACTTTTATCAGATGCTTTCTCTTCATCTATAAAAACTGATCAAGTGGTTTTATTCTTATTGGTTTTCATATGATAAGCCACCATTACAATCCTGGTGTAAATCCAACTTGGTCATGACTTTATGTAACCTTTTTATGTTGTTAAATTAACTTTTTAATATTTTGTTTAGGGAGACTAATCTGTAATTTTCCTTTCCTGCAATGTCCTTGCCAGGTTTTGATATCAGGGTATTTCAGTTTGCTAAAGCTGCCCAAATGCAATATACCATAAAGTTGGCTTTTTCAATGGAGATTTATTAGTTCACAAACATACAGTTCTAAAGCTGTGAAAATGTCCCAATTAAGGCATCAGGACGATCCCTTCTCTGAGGAAAGGCTGCTGGAGTCTGAGCTTCTCCATCACATGGGAAGGCGCATGGCGATGTCTACTGGTCCTTCACTCCTGGGTTCTGGTTTCAAAATGGCTTTGTCTCAGCGTTTTCTTTCTTAGCTTCTCTGAGCTCTATCCAAAATGTCTCTGCCTTTTACCCTCTCAGAGAGGACTACAGCAAGGGGATTCAAGCCCACGTGAATGGGCAGGTCACATCTCCATGGAAACAGAATCAAAAGGGTGGATGAAGAAAACTAAAAGAACATAGCTTTCTGGGTACATAACAGATCCAAACCAGCACATGGGGTTTTCAGAGTTTATGCTGACCTCATAAACTGAATTGGAAATGGCTCCATCTGTTTCTATTCTCTTGAAGACTTTATGCAACATCTTTTTCTTCAAGTGTTTGGGAGAATTCACTGGCAGAGCCATAAGAACCTGAGGTTTTCTTTATGTGAAAATTTTCATTTCAATAATGAATGCAATTTCTTTAATAGACATTGGACTATATAGATTTTCTATTTCTTATTCTGTCAAATTTATTGTTTTATTTTTTGAGGATGTTTGCATTTCACGTAACTTAAAATTTTATATATTCTCTTATTTTAATGACTGGGACTGTAGTAATGTCGTTTTTTCATTCTGATGTTATAAATCTGTCTTCTCTTTTTGTTCTTGCGGGGGGGGGGGCTATCAGCTTTACTAGTCTTTTAAAAGGAGCAACTTTTGGCTTGTTGGTTTTTCTCTATTGTACATTTAATTTTCTATTTTCTTAATTTCAGCTTTTATTTTTATTGTTTCCTTCCTTCTTTAAGTTTGATGTGTTAGCTTCTTGATATATGCATTTAAGGCTCTAGATTTACCTCTGAACACTGCTTTAGCTTCATCTAACAAGTCGATGTTTTCTAATTTCCATTTTGATTTCTTCTTTGGTCAGTGGGTTATTCATGCACTTTTAGTTTTAAGTAGTCGGGGATTTTTTGATAAGCATTTGGTTACTGGATTTTAGCATAATTCCACTCTTGTCAGTGAGCCTACACCTTAGTCATTTGAAGTTTGCTGGAGCTTTTTGGCAGATAGTCCCTGTCCCTATGACTTTGAAAGAATGTGACTTCTGTCATTTTTGGGTGCACGTACTCCACCCGTGTTTTGACTGATGTTAGCATTGTGTATCTTTCTCTAGCTCTTGACTTTTAACCTACTTGAGTCTATATTTAAAATGGGTTTCTTGGAAACAGCATGTACTTAGGGTCTTTTTTTATCCATCCAACAATCTTTCCTTTTCACTGGTGTATTTAGACCATTCATATTTAAAGTGATTCTTGATATAGTTGGATGTCTACCATGTTTGATGTCTACCATGTTTGAAACTCTTCTCTGTTCACTGTATTTGTTCTTTTGCTCCCATCACTGGTTTTAATTGAACATTTTAAACAATCCAATTTTATCTCCTGTCAGCATACGAATCATACTTCCTTTTCAAAATCTGGGGGTGGTTGCCTTAGCGTTTTCAATATCCATTTTCCAGCAAGTCTGCCTTCCAATAACTGTCCCACTTGGCAGTCCTTCATGACGCCCAGGAGAACTTGGGGCAGGGCACCCCTGATCCCACCCACTCCTGTGACACTGCAGTTAGGGTCCCCAGGCTGTGGTCACCCAGTGCACTAATTTTACTATGCTTGCTCTAGCTCAATTAGGAATAATCTGTTCCTTCTTCAGTGTTCTTCCTTTCTTATGAAGACCCCAATTTCTGACCCATCTAATTGTCCTTCTGCCTCAAAAACTTGATTTTTTAACATTTCTTGCAGTGGTCTACTAGAGATGAATACCCTTGTTTATTGTTTTTCTGAAAATGTCTTTATTTCTCCACTTTTGAAGGATAATTTCACTGGATACAGTTCTAGTTCAGTGGAGGGTTTTCTTCCAACATTTAAAGTTTCACCCCATTCTTTTTGCTTGCATGGTTTGTGATGAGAAGTCCATTGGGATTCTTCTCCTTTTCCTCTATAAATGTGTTTCCCTCTGGCTCTTTGATGATTTTCTCTTTGTCTTTGGTTTGCTGCAGTTTGGATACGGTATGCTTAGGTGTGTTTTTTGGGGATTTATCCTGCTTGGTGTTTTCTGAGCTTCCTGGATCTGTGGTTTGGTGCCAGTCATTAATTTTGGCAAGTTCTCAGTCAGATGTAATAATGACCCCTCGAAGATATGAACACCCCAATCTCTAGGATGTGTGATTGTGTGGCCTCACTTGGCAGAAGGGGCTGTGCAGGTGGATGAGGGAGCAGATCCAGGGGCCGATCTGACCCCACGGTGGAAGACCATCACTGTCAGAGACACGAACGGGTTCAACCTGCTGTTTCTGGGGTGCACAAGCCAAGAGTGCAGCAGCCTCTAGCAGCTGGGGCAGCCCTCAGTTTACAGCCAGCAAGAAAATGCGGACCTCAGGCCAGTTACAAGGAACTGAATTCTGCCAACTGAATGGCTGTAAATGGATTCCCCTACAAAGGAGCACAGCCTACTGGCACCTTGATCTTGGCCAGAGTTTAGCCCTGGTCGGATTCTGGGCCTTCAGAGCTGCAAGAGGATAAATTTGTGTCCTTTAAGCCACTAAGCTGGTGTGGTGATTTGTTATAGCAGCACAGAAAACTAGGACATCTTCTGTTGAGTTTTCTCTTTCTTCTGGTGATTCCCATTACATGTATGTTATAGCTTTTGAAATTGTCCCAAAGTTCTAGATGTTCCGTTTTTTTTTTTTTTGTTGTTGTTTGTTTTTTTGATTCCTTCTTCTCTCAAGTGTTTTATTTCTGGCATTTCCTTTGGATTTGTTCAGTCTCCGTTGCTCTGCTTACCTCACTCATCTGTCAGGCACATAGTCCCCTCTCCCCATTAGCGTCCTCAGCACAGTTCACATTTCTGGTCTGATAATCTCAGCAGCTCAGCTGTTTCTGAGTCCGGTTCTGATGGTTCTCTTCAGACTGTTTTTTTTTTTTTCCTTGCCTTTTGGCATGTCTTATAATCTTGTAATTTTCTGTTGACAGCCAGGTATGTGTTGGTAGTAGGAGCTGAGGATCTAGTTATCTGCTTAGGGGTTGGTCTAGGTTTGCTGATTGCTGTGGCTGCCACACTGGCAGTTTCAGAAGATTCCCATCCTTGTTTTTGTCTTCTCTCTTGACTCTGAGGTTCCCTAAGTCCTCCTCATGGCTGTGACCCCCCCATTATCATACTGGACCCCTGCTGGTGTGGGGAGGGGGCACTCTGTGATCGCACGATTGACTCCCTGGCTAGTGTTTCTAGGCCATTCTGTCTGCAAAGCCCTGAGCCCTGCTAACCGCGTGGTTCCCATTCAGGTGAAAAGGCTGCAGGGGGAGGGGATCTTCCTGGTGAGAGCCTGGCAGGTTCCTGGAGGGAAAGCATGGGTGGGGTGGGGCCCTGGGAGTTTCTCCCGCTCCCACTGGCCCACACACACTCAGCGTCCAGCAGTTCATCAACGTGCATCTCGGGGTTTCTATCAACTTCTGCTCCCAAGAAGCAGATCTCAGCCTCTCGCTCCAGATTTGAGTTGGCCACCTCAGTTCTCTGACTTTCAGCTTGTTCAGCTTTACCTTGTTCTGTGGACAGGATAGTACTCCAGGCTCTTTCAGTGCCAGAGCTAAAGCCAAGGCCAGGAGCCTGGCCGTGTGGCAGGGGGTGTGCTACCGGCTTGACTTCCTGGTTGTATGTTTTGTTGTCGTCTTCTGTTAGCTGTTGAGAAATTTGTGTTAGTCTCCCAACTGTGAGATGGATTTCTCAGTTTCTCTTTTTAGTTCCGTCAACTTTTGTGATATGTTTTAAAGCTATGCTGATGGGTGCCTGTGTGCTTTTAAGGTTTTGACATCTGGTGGGTTAGACTGACTGTCATTTTGAAATATTCTTCTTCATTTTTAATGCTTCTTACCTTGAAGGCTACTCTGTAGAACATCAATGTACGTTTTGTTTTTTTGTTCTTTGTTAATGCTTGTATTGTTTATCTTTTTACATTGTTTTGCTCTTCACCTAGTGTGCTTCAACACACACTTAACGTGGGATTACCGACTCACATGTTGAGTGTGTCATCACTAATCCAGTTGGGTTTAGTCTACCATGATTGTACTGCCCTTTCCTGCTATTCTTTAGTGACTACTTTCTCCGTGCCTCGGAACCACCGCATCCCCCATCGCTGTGCATCCTCCATCTTTGTGGCTCTGAGCTGCACCCCCAGGCCACCTGGCACCGGAGGCCACCGAAGCATTGAGAAGTTTCCTTTTTGTCAGATAACTCTGGGCTATATTTTTTTCAACCACCATCTCTCAATTCTTCCTCTACTTCTTTCTTTCCTACCTTCTTTCTTTCACTTCTTTCTTGGTTGTGTTCTGCCTTTCTCCAGTGTGCTTCATGAGCTTCCTTTTCAGTCTGTTCTCCTTCATGCATCTGTAATTCCTGAGACGATTTTACCTTTTCCTCCTTTTTCCCTTGTCTCCCCTCCTAGTCCTCCAGGGACCCACATCCAGAAACAGAGCGGAGGAGGGGGCCTGCCCTGGCCCATGAGGGGAGGTGATGAGCCCTCTGGTCTCTCCCATCTTCTTGTTTGAAAGCCTGGATTCAATGTATCTTTCACATTCATGTGCATAAAATGAGAGATTGAGCGTAACGAGCCTCCCCCGACTCTCAGTGCCTACCACGCTCACCAGGGTCCCAGGCACACGGCCACACAAAGTCCAGTTTCCTTCCAGGAACCCAAATGTCTGTGTCAGTCCTTGCAAGGGGGGTGGGGGGGGTGGGTCCAAAGAGGGCTGGGGCCCCACGGACAGTCCTCACAGCCCCTGACCATCACATCTGTTCTGCAGCCCAGCCCCTGCTGATGCCAAGGAGCCGACGCCGGGGGCCTCCAGCTGCTGTGTGAGGAGCAGGCGTGCTCCGCTCCCGCGGAAGGGCCAGGCCAGGGTGCCCGGTGCCTCGGACCTGCGTCAGGACTCGGGGTTTGTAGTCAGCGTGGGGGACATGTCTGCCTCACCTTTGGAGGCGACATGCCTCTATTAAATCATGTTCTTGAGCAGTGTCTGCGTTTGTCATCTCTGATGTCTATGTGTGCGAGGAGGATGTGCCAAGGCCAGGTGGGGACAGGCTGCCTGGAACCCGTGGGTCCGGCCTCTCAGCTCAGACTCAGCCACAGACATGCATGTGTGTGTTGTTGACAGTCAAGGGACGGGGGCGGGAGCTGAGGCCCAAAGGACCCAAGCTTGGGGGCGGCCACTCAGCACACACAGGTCTGCATGCAGCACTGCCTTGTCCAACTTTCCTTATCTATTATCTATACAAACCAGAAAAGGCCAATCCTGTGCTCCGAACCACCTAAGAGACACTTGCAGTGGTAAATTTAAGAATCACTGGTTGAAAAGACAGGTGCTCATGTCTGCTGCATGAGAACAATCCAAATCCAATGCCCTCTTCTCCTAGGACACTGGTTCCCTAGTGCGATGTGGGGAACGCCACGCTGCCTCACGTGTGCCTCAGCAAGACAGGCTTCCCTCCCCCATCTCTGGGTTTGTGCTGATCTGTGTTAATTCTGCGTGGAAGGAAGATAACTGCAAGCTTTATTTGTGTAAGCTCCTACATCCAACGGCTCCGGCATTCCCTCAGCCTCCCACCCACAGGGCTGCACAGCTGTCACCTGGCAGCCCCCAGGGCAGCAGAGGGTCCTGGTTCTGCTCTGCTCGGCCCAGCACTCCTAGGGGCAGCACCCTTCTCCATCATCTGCAGTGGGGTTGAGGAGTGCACTCAGGGGCTTCCAGAAGGTGTGGCCATCAAGCCTGGTTCTCCTGGGAACCGGCTTCAGTGTTGGCACAGAGCTGCCAACTGACCAGGTCAGATGCGTCGGGGCCACTCAGGCAACACTGAGACCATTGCTGGGTGCGTGCTGAGCTTGTGCCAATTTCATTCCTTGCAAGGCCTCAGTGGCAAACGATCTTTAATCCCCTAAAAGAGAAAGCCTCATGTTACGTTTGTGAGTTTTATAACTTCATTCAATCCTTAACACATGCCTCCCTCTTGAAATAAGCAGGGCAGTTCTCCATTTTAGACGAGGCCATGCGGCCATGGGCTGGGGACACACGGTTTCTGCTGCCAGGTCAAAGGGTACCTGTCCGTCAAAATGCTCCCTGCTCAGCAGACATACTGTGGTCCCGAGCGACAGTGTAAATAAAACACGATGAAAACAATCAAAGAAGAGCTAAGTGAATGAAGAAATATGCCATTCACGGATTGGAAAACATGACATGGTAAAGATGTAGCTTCAGTAATCAAGGCTTCGGCAGAGGGACAGGCCAGACCCAGGGGACAGAGCACTGCCTGCCTGTCCATGGCATGATCAGTGGGGAAGGAACATCGCCACAAGGGATGCTGGAACCCCCGATGGCCGCAGGGAAAATCTACCCAAAACCCAACTTGAGATGAACCGTGCACTGAAATCTGAAACTTCTGAAGGAAAACAGAAAAAGTCCTTGTGACCTCTCAGGGTAGGTGACACTTTTCTTTGGCAGGAAAGACAGTATAAGAGAAAATGTTAATAAATTGGACTTCATCAAAATTAAAAGCTTTTGCTTATAAAAAGCAACCAGTAAGCAAGTAGAAGGAGAAAATAATCAAAATATATTTATCTGATGAAGGACTCACATCTAGCCAAACATATAAGCAATTCTTACAAATCAATTAGCAAAAGACAGACCCGCCTGGAAGCAAGGACATTCCGGAAGCTTTTCTGTGCCGGTGGACCCCCTGTGCAGTCCTCGGGCTGCCCCAGCCCGAAAGCAGGGAAATGCTTCGGTGGCCGGTGCAACCGCACTCACTCACTGCCCTCCTCAGCCTGAAGCAGCCAGACTGGTTATTGCCCCAAATCCCTCGAGATCGAGGAATGGACACAAGAAAGGGGGTTGTAACTGCTAATTGCAGTGGGTTTACTATTATAATCTCAGAGTAATTTGTGGCACTGCTATGAAAAGAGAGATAAAGGTGCACGATGTGTGCAAACTATCCTTAAAAGCTTCAGGGTAAAAATAATACACGTATGTTCTCAAC
Organism: Bradypus variegatus; assembly: GCA_004027775.1. NCBI lineage: Eukaryota > Metazoa > Chordata > Mammalia > Pilosa > Bradypodidae > Bradypus > Bradypus variegatus. The sequence goes on from PVKY010000647.1 coordinate 23,303, forward strand.
ACCGGTGAACTGGGATAATGGATGTAAAATAGTTCTTTGTAATATCCTTATCCCTTGTAAATTTGAAGCTATTTAAAAATACAACATTAAGAACAAAAATAAAAATGGGCAAGAGATAAAGACTCCGAAAGGAAGATGTCCGAGTGGCCAACAAACTCGTGGACGTGTGAAAACGCACCTAGCGCCAACCCCCAACTCACGGAGGACGAGCCCCCAGCCCCCAGGAGGTGCTGACGCGCCTGCCCCGGGGAGCGCTGGGCCCTGCGCGCCTGGCGTCCATCATCCTGCGCTGGGCTTTCCTCGAGTGGTGAAATCACACTCGCACTGGAGCGGCCCGGACCAGGGCAGAGCTTTATTTGTAACAGCCAAGAACCGGAGACAACCCGATGTCTGTCAAGGGGAGAAAAGGAGCATGGGGCGTCCTGCGCCACAGTGAGCAGCAGGCACCAAGGGGGACGGTCATGCTTGGTGCAGGGCCCGAGGTGTGTTCGTCTAGCTGCCCCTCAGAGCTGTCATGAGGTGTAAGTCACAGACCCTTCAAACGTCCGCACGCCCCTCCGTGCACTGACCCTGACGTCATGCTCACCACGGGTCTGCTGCTACGGACCTGGAGCACCAGGCTGGCCCCTCTTCGCGTGGTCCCATCCCCACGCCCTGGGGGCTGCGTGTGCCCCGGGGGCTCCATACATATGTGACCTACCGCCTCGGACCTGTCAGCTGAAGTGAAGAAAGTCCCGGCCCTCCTGCAGGTGCAGGGACCTCAGGTTGTCCTCGAACGCGCCCCCCGTGAGGTCCTGTGGGAGGGGCAGTGGGTCAGGCTCGGCCCCAGGAGGCCGCAGCAGCCCCCCACTCCTCTGCTGGTGGGGAGGTGGGGCAGCCTACAAGCCCCTTGGGAAGGAAAGGAGATGGCAAGGGGCAGACCCGCCCCTCAGTGTAGCCCTCTCCCCAAACTCCCTCCTAGTCTCAAGAATGTCCCTGCACCGCTGCAAATCCCCAAGGCGGGGGCTGGCCCGGAAGGCACCAACAGGTGGTGCCATTGGAGCTGAGGGGGGCCACAGGGCGACAAAATGGAGACAACCCCCGACCCCACACTGGGTCCCGCAGACACCGCATCACTGCTGGTCGTAGCTTGGGCCGCACAGGAGGGAGGCTGGGAGGTGGGCGCCATGTCCAGCAGGCTGGGGGCAGGAGGGGGCAGGGCAGGGGTGGCGGCTGGGGGTCCGGACCCCTGTGGGGCTGCGCTTCTTGTCTGTGTCGAGTGCGTCTTGTGGAAGGATGTGGAGTAAATGCTGATGAGGGTCTGGGCACAGGTACGTCCTTGGGCCCTGCAGCCACTGAAAAATGCTCACAGGCTGCACGGAGATGTGCTTGGAGGCCGCAGGGAGCCCCAAGGCCGCCTGGCCTGCAGGAGATACCCTCCCAGGGGTCCTGGGTGCACCTCAGCCCCCCGCGCACACCCACAGGAGCAGAGAGCCTGAAGAAGCACATCCCCACCTGCGCGGCCACAGCCCGGCTGCAACGGCCCTTAGGCCACTCACCAGCTTCACACAGAGGACAAAAGGCGGCCTCGCTGCTTGGAAGTGCAGGATCGGAACCCGGGGCTTGGGCCTTTGCTATGGTGAGACCAGAGCCGTTACTTAACGTGCTTTTATATAAAAACAAGACACTGGGTGGTGACTCCCCACCCCCACCTTGGGAGCAGGCAGGGAGCTCCGGCTGGGGCATCAGGCTCCATGCGAATGGGGTGGGGGCAGCTGAGGAAAGCCCAGACCCAGAGGACACCCAGAGCCCCCGGCCTTAGCAGAGGAGTCGGCGAGTGTGGGCAGGACCAGGGAGGCCCCCGAAGCAGCGGAGCCCACACACCTCAGAGTCCTCATAGCAGTAGAAGCCCTTCTGGATCTTGTCCTTGTCCACATCGCAAAACGCAACTACCTGGGGAAGAACACAGATGCCCAGGACTGGGATTTGGGTCTCCTGTGTGCTGAGAGCCCCCCCATGGAGCCCCCCAGAATCTCCCATGGACTCCCTTCCTCTCCCCGTTGGCCCCGCGGGGAGGGGCTGTCGAATCGGGTTCTGGGTCTCGGGCTGGACAACGAGCAGCGCCCGGGCAGGGGTCTCTGCTGGCCAGGAGGCTCTGCTGTGAGGACCCAGTGCCCGTGTCCAGGGAAGTCCCCCTGGCCTGCGCCAGTCTCTGCCCTGGGAACGGCTCGGCTCTGTGGCGCCCAGAGGCTGCCCTGGCTTGGGCCTTGGGGCTGGGGATATCGTTAGCGATGCCCGGAACCCACCCCTTTTCCTCAGATGCTGCCGAGACCCCCGGCACCCCCGCGTGCTTTACGTTTGGTCTCATTCTTTTTCACATCTGGGCTCTGTAGAATGCTTTCCATTTGCTTCTTGTTCCTTCAAACATGGCAAATACGTTTCCCAGCACCCAAGGCTGCTTCCTGCTCTCCTTCCCCAGGGCTCCCGGGCCCCATGTGCAGTTTCCCTAGCTCTTGGGTGCCTGGGAAGGTGGTTTCCGGTTTCTTGTTTCTTTTTTGGCTTTCTGCGGGGTGCACTCACACATTGCCTGCTAACTCCACAAGTGGAAGCCTAAACTTACACTTTAACACTCAGGTCTCTGATTGCACCAAATCTGTTTTGGTGAAAACACTGCGGTGAGCTTTCAGCCTCTGAATTTCTACCAAACTGTGACACGTTTCCATATGAGCAGGAGGGTGGCCCCTCCTGTTCCACTGCAGCATGGGGGGACTGAGGTGGGGTCGGGGCCTGGAAGGGACCCACCTAGGGACCCCCAACAGGCTCTTTCTGGGGCAAGGACCCTGGCCGGTTGCGTGCACAGCACAGGCCTGGTACACAGCAGCTGCTCAGCAGGTATGTGCCCTTGAGCGCAGGGCTGAAGTGCAAGAAAGCCAGTTCCACTACCAACGGCCATGCCCCCGCCCCCCCCAGTCTGGGGAAAGGCAGTTCTGCAAATGGAGGGCAGCAGGAAGGCGGTGGGAGTGAGGACAGGGCCCGTGTGGGGGCCCAGGGGACAGCGAGGGGCCCCTACCTTCCTCCGGCTGGTGGCCCCCAGGCTGCGGTATAGCCTCCGCCCCTGTCGGCCAGCGTTCCAGATGGTGAAGACCGTCCAGTGCTCAAGGACCCTCTCCTCCAGGAAGCGGACACGCAGGCCCCAGATGGTGGCCCTGCGGGCAGACGGGAAGCAAGCGTGACTCGGTCGCTGAGGCGGGCTGTGGGGCCCCCCAGGGGCAGCTGCGGCTCCAGCAGGGTCTCTGTGAGCCCCAATCTGGGTCTCAGTCCACCTTTTCTCCTCTCTGGGCTTCAGCTAGGGTGCCCAGGGGGCCGCTCAACTCTCAGCTGCCACCCGCCTGGTTGCCTCGACCACTGTGTGTCTGCTGCCCCGTGGGCTCCACAAGGAGGAGGGGGCAGGGGCAGGTCCGTGCGGGGATGCCCAGCAGGAGGGCAGGCACCTGAGGCCGAGCCCACCCGGTGAGGGGTGCCGCAACCCGTGTCCGTCAGGCCAGGGAGTGCTGGTGGCTTGGCTGAGGCCCGTCCTAGGAGTTGCCCGATGCCTGGAGCTCCCTCCGAGCCTCTGGGCCCCTGTGCTTTGGGGAGAGTGCCGGACAGAAAGCATCCTTTCGTCTTTCTGGCCATAGACCAGGCCATGACACCTTCCTCTGAAGAACCCGGAAGTGTAAGGAGGGTTCTCCGGACACGTGGCCCCAAGTGGGGCTTCCTAGAGGAGTCAGGGCAGAAGGAAGACCTGTGCCATTCAGAGCTGGGGCACCTCTGGCTGTCAGGTTCAGCCTCCCCTGAAGCAGAAATTTTAGGTTCTGCAGCGGGCGGCCCCTCCCCGGGGTGGAGACCAGGGACCCAGGGCTTCAGGGAGGTGTTGGCTGTGCCCTGACGTCTGGGGCACAGCCTGGTCTCTGCCACCCAGGGTCACACTCCTCATCCTTGCTCAACCAGGCCTCGTGGGCCCAGTGTTGGCACCTTCCTGCGGTGAGGACGGTCCTCGTCGGAGCTGCGTATGGTGCTCATGGGGCCACGGCGGCGCTCCATCAGCCACGACTTCAGGCAGAGACCAGAGTAGTGCTAACTAGGCTGTGGTGTTAAAAAACCAGCACACACATTTCTAAAGCAAGTGGATCGAGGATGTCTGGAGGGTGACAAGAGCCCTGACATTCAGGGACGGTGACCTCACGATGCCCTGCGCCATCAGCACGAGGCCAGAGCCTAGCGGGGGGGTCACAGGATGGGGAGGAGGGGGTCAGTGGGCTTCGGGTGTCTGCGAGAACAGACGCAAAGAAATGAGAACAAACAGAAGGACCGAGATGGAACACAGAACAGAAACCCGAGGCTGCTTCTCAAACAACCATAAGGCTGACCAACCGTCAGGACTGGTCAGTTAGGAGAGGGCGGCTGTGCTCTCTGAGTCCCGGGGGCCTCAGGTGGGCAGGGACGGCCCCTGCTCCTCTGCACCAGCTCCAGCCCCCAGGGAGGTCCCAGCCAAGGACCCCACAGCCCTCTCCCGGCCACAGCTGCAGAGAAACACCAAGCAGAGGTCAGCGCCCCCAGGCCAGCCCAGGAAGCCCGAGACGGTGTGCGTGCAGACACGTGAGTGTGTGTGCACCGTGAGGCAGGGCCTGTGCAGAACTGCCCAGCACACAGGCTCCAGCAGGGCCTGTCACCCGGGGCCTGCGGCTGGTCTCAATGTGGACAGCAGCCTCACGGCGTTGCTCAGATGGAAACGTGCGACTCATGCGTGCAGGTGCGATGTGCTCTCCTGGAAGGCGCCATTCAGAGAAGCGGTAGCTGACACATGCGACGTGCTACATTCCACTGTCCCTGGGGCAAGGGGTCCCTGTCTCCCGGGGGTGCCAGGCGCTCTCCAGCTACCCCTGAGCAGCAGCAGCGAGCAGACGTGGCCCCGGCTGGTGAGATTCCTACCCTGTGCAGGCGTCAGCACGGGGACAGCCCAGGGCAGAGACAGGAACCGAGGCTCTGCGTGTGTGCACGGACCCATCGGCCTGAGCCCAGCGGCTCAGTGTTTGCTTCTTGTGTTCCTGCTTTCTTAAAACTCAGCTCTGGGTCTGACCACTTCTGTGACTTAATTGATTCTGTTTTCAACCATTTCTCTCCGATTTGATGCTCAGATTCAATAAAATTCCAGTCAAAATGCCGCATGATTTTTTTGAAGTTTATAAGGAAATGCAAAGGGCCAGAACGGCAGAGGAGCCCCTGCCTCTGGGCAAAGGACAGCCGGGACCGGCACAAGGACACACAGCCAGGGGGTGACAGACGACAGCCAGGATGGGGCCGGAAGGGAAGGCTGTGCCATGTGTGGGAGCTCAGTCTGGGGAGACCCTGGCCCTTCAGCAATGGACGGCGTCTAAGCAGCTCAAGCAAGATGCCGAGGGCACAGAGGGCACAGAGGGCGCAGAGGGGAGCAGCGACCTTTGTGACCTTGGGACGGACAAGGGTTTCTCAAACCAGACAACACAGTGCTGCCATAGCAGAAAAGAAGAGCAACTGAACTTTACTAAAACAAGAACTCCCGTCCACGAAGGGCAAGGGCCCCAGACGGGACAGGCCCGGAACCCAGACTTGCCCGAAGCCCGGCCTCCGGAGCCGCCCCGGTGGCCTCTGGTCTGAAAACACCTCCACGAACACTGTTCAGTCAGCTGCACTCCCGGGCCCTGACGATCCCTCCAGAGTCACTGCATGAGAGGCAGCCGTGGGGCCGTGGCCCTGTCCGCCTGTCCTCCCACGTGTCTCCCGAAAGGCGCTGTCTATGGTCCCAAATGTCTTTACGAAGCCTCCAGGTCCAGGAAAGCGAGGGTGGGCGCCAGCAGCCCGCCCTCCGCAGAGCAGGCGCCCTGGTCCGCAGGGTCTGGGCTCCATACACCCGGCCCAGCAGAGCAGGCTGCTAGGGTCCTGACAAGGGGCACAGAGCAGCCAGGGGTGGGCGCTGGGCGCTGCACGGCGGTGAGATGAATGGACGAGCCAACACCGACGAAAGGGTGTGGGCAGCAGGCCGCCATTCCGTACTGACGAGGTGAAGCGGCTGTGTGGGGGCCATGCAGCGCGAGTGTAAAGCCACAGGGGATGGCTGCTCGTTCTCTGGTTGCTGGGGCAGGAAGTGAAAGCTAGGGGTTCAGGGAGGCTTCGGAGAACAGGTAACGCTTTATTTCTTAGTTACTCCTTTAAGCCTTTTGGTGGGTCTGACTGGACAAGAATCAGGAGTCCCGCACCCTCGAATGAGGGGCCTTTTGATAGAAAAACTAAGGAATCCAGCTCTTTAGGAAGCCTGGAGCTACAACTAAAACCAATTACCCTGTGAGGTTTTGCCACTTGCAGCTCAAAGAGGTTTAATCTGACCCAGAAACTAACATTAGATCACTTCTGTGTGTGGGTAGCAAAGCCATACAAGACAAAACGAATGTTCTCTGTGTGGAAGACGCTGTCAGCCTGCAGGAGGATCAGGACTGCCCGGCTCTGGGTCCTCCGGCCGCCCCCTCGGGACTGCTGAGCCGGCACCCAAAGTGGCCGCTCCACAGGGAAGTTGGGCGGGACCCCTTGCTCAGCAGAAGCCCCCCTCGCAGAGCCTCAAGGCGGCGCGCGTCTGTCCGAGAGCTCCCGGCTGAGGTCGGGCAGAGCCGGCTGACGTCATCGCGGGACTTACCTTGCTGGAGCTTTCAACTCCACTTGCGGTGCAGGAGGGTCCCCCTCGGAGGAACACGCCCCCGGCGGTCTGACCATTTCCAGGTAGGGGCTCCTCACGCAGCACAGCGTGCACACGGCCTCAGGAAACCCATCCGCGAGCCCACGGGAAGCCACAGCTCGCGCTTCATCGCGACAGACTGGCTGTGCCTGTCATAGAACTGTGCGTCAGGCGTCCTTCTACACTAATCCACGCGGTGCCCGTATCAGGAGGTTGCACTCTCACTGCTGGGGGTCATTTTGTCACACGAGTGGCTGACCCGCTCACCTGTGGATTGTCGGCCATCGCTGAGGGTGACATGTGGACAAATGCTTTCATTTCTCTTGGATAAATACTTAGAAGCAGAATTGCTTGGCCCTAGGGAAGTTATCAATTTAATTAATAAAAAATTGCAAGACAGTTTTCCAAAGAGGTTGCGGCATTTTATTCCCTCAAGAACAGTGTACGAGGTTCCACATCCTCCTGACATGTGGAATCGCCAGAGGTGTTCACATCGGCTGTCCGTAGGGTTGGTTTCTCTGACACTAATGATGAGGAACACTTTCATTACTACTGACCATTTATATTTCTAGCTTTCTGAATTGTGTTCCCTATTTATATTAGGCTCTGTTTATTACCGGGTTGTGGGGGTCTTTATTCTCCCTATTACTCTTCTGTCAGATATGTGGCGTTTCACTGCTAAAGCTGCCGGAATCCGACATACCAGGAATGGGTTGGCTTTTCCTGGGGATTTATTAGTTGCAAATTTAGTTCCAAGGCCGTGAAAATGTCCACATTAGGGCATCAGCGGATGATCCCGTCTCTGAGGAAAGTCTCCTGGTGTCACATGGGAAGGCATTTGGCTGCGTCTGCTGGTCCTTCTCCTAGGATCTGTCTGTCCACACATCTGGGCATTTCTCTCTCAGCCTCTCTGAGCTCTCTCCGTCTCGTCTGCCTTTTATCCTCCCATAAAGGACTCCAGCAAGGGGATTACGACCCTCCTTGAATGGCGGGGTCACATCTCCATGGAAACAACCCAAAAGGCCCCACCCACAACAGGTCTGCCCTCACAGCGATGGATTAACAGAGCATGGGATTTTCTGGGGTACATGACAGCTCCAAAACAGCATACACGGACTGTGAATATTTTCTTCTAGTCTGTGGCTTGCCTATTTGTATTCGTAACAGTGTCTTTTGATTAGCAAACGAGTTTTTAATTTTGAGTAAGTTCCATTTATCACTTTTTAAATGGTTAGTGATTCTGGTGTCCTAACAATTTTCTGCCTATCCCAAAGTTTTGAAGATATACCCTGATGTTTTCTTCTAAAAGCTTTATATTTCAGCTATAATTTATATTTAGGCCTAAAATCCATCTCAAATTAATTTTTCTATATGATGATGTATAGGAGTTGAGATTCATTTTTTTCCACATAGATATCCATCCAGTTGTTTCATTCATTGAAAAATATTTTCCTTTGTCCACTAAATGACTTTGGAGATTTTTTGATAATTGATTGTCGGTATATTTCTGGATTTTCTATTCTGTTTCATTGATCTATTTTTCTTTATGCTATCACTATACTTTCCTGATTGCTTTAACTTTAGAGTAACTCTTAAACTTAGGTACTGTGTGTCTTCAAATTTGGTTCAAGATTGTTTAGGCCATTCTGGGCACCCTGTATTTCCTTGTGATTTTTAGACAGAGTATCAACTTCTCCCAAGAAGGGACTGAGCTGAGCCTGTGGGTCCATGTGGGAGGAATGGGTCTTCCAACCCGTGAGCACATGCCCCTCTCCATCTGCAGGCCTTTAAGCTCTCTCAAGTGCTTTTGGTAGTTTTTAGTGTAGATTGCAGGCACAAACTTCACTGAATTTATGCCTGATGCTATTGTACACGGCTTTCATGTTGCACTTTTCAGTTGTTTGTTACTGGCCTATAGGGAGCCATGTTTTTGGTAACAACTGTCCCAATGGATGTGAGATGGGATACCACTGTGGTCTGGTTTGCGTTTCCCTCAGGGCCAAGGATGTTGAACATCTTTTCATTCGCTTTTTGGCCATTTCTGTGTTTTCTATGGAGAAAAATCTATTCAAGTCCTTTGCTCATTTTAAATTGGGTTGCTTGCTGCATTGTTGGTGAGTTGTAGGGCTGAGATTTTTATAGATTCAGGACACCAGATCCTTACCAGAGAGATGATTTACAAATATTTTCTCCCACTCTGTGGTTTGTCTTTTCACTCTATTGAACAGTGTCCTTTGATTAGTTGTAATTTGATTAAGTCCCATTTATCTGTTTTTTTTTTGTTGTTGCCCCTGCTTTTAGTGTCATACTTAAGAAACCACTGCCAAATTCAAGGCCATGAAGATTTTCTCCCTGTTTTCCTCTAAGGGTTTTATAGTTTTAGTTCTTAAATTTAGGTTTTTGATCTATTTTGAGTTAATTTGTTTTTATGCACAGTAAGGCTGCAACTTCATTTGTTTTACATGTGGACCTCAGTTGTCCCCATCACCATTTGTTGAAAAGACTGTCCTCACTGAATTCTCTCGGCACCCTTGTTGAAAGTCAGCTGAGTCTGTATGTGAGGATTTATTTCTGTGCTCTCTAGTCTAGTCCATGGATCTGTCTTATGCCAGGACCACACTGTTTTGATTACTGCAGCTTTGGAGTAAGTTTTAAAATTTGGACGAGTGAGCGGAACTTTGAGAAGTGAAAACTTTGTTCTTCCTTCTCAAGATTGTGTTGGCTCTGCAGGCTCCTGAAATTCTGTGTGCTTATTGTTTATCTCTAGGATCTGTAATGATGGCCCCTCTTTCATTCCCGATATTGGTAATCTGTATTTTCTCTTTTGTCTTCCTTGATCTATCTTGCTAGGGGTTTATCAATTTAATTTCAATCAATTCTTGTTGTTTCTTGTTTTCTTTATTGATTGACAATTTTCTATTTCATCAACTTGATTATTTTTTTCCTTTATTTATGTTGGGTTTACCTTGCTATTACTATGTTCACTTTTTAAAGATGGAGACTTAGACCACTATATTGTCTTTTATAATATAAGCTTTTAAACCCTGCTTTAGCTGTTTTCCTCAATATTTGATAAATTGTTTTCATTGTCATTAAGTTATTTTTTTTATTTCCTTTGTGCCATTTTCCTTTATTGCTTAATTTCCAAATAATTTGAATTTTTAAAGTATACTTAATTATTTCTAATTTAACTTGGTGTGGTCATTAAGAAATAAACTGCATGATTTCAAACATCTGAAATTTACTAAGTCGTCTTCTGTGGCCCAACATTCTGTCTACCTTGCACTTGAAGGTACATTCTCCAGTCGCTGGGTGTAGTGTTCTGTGGCATCAACTATAGCTGCTGTTCAAACCCTCTGTGTCCTTACCCAGCTCCCTACATCTCCTGCCGGTTACTTGGACATGAGTGTTAAAATCTCCAACTGTGACTGTGGATCTTTCTCTCTCTCTTCCTATCAGTTTCCACGTTCTGTATTTTGAAACCCTGTCATCAGAAGCGCATTTAGGACTGCGCTGTCCTCCTGACGAAATGGCTTTCCTCCCAGGACTGCAGATCAGCCCGACACTGAGCCGGGCGCATGAGCGCAAGCTCCTGACCAGTGATATTCCCCTCAAGCTATCAAGTCAGCATCTGTATTTAACAACAGACAACGGGAACCATGAGGGAAAGTCTTTTGCTGAACACTGGGGAACAAAGCAGCTGAGTTTAACATTGAAAAGTGCACGTGCAAGAGTTCAGGGCCCACCATGTCTCCGTGGGCGCTGTGATTGGGGATCGCCCCCATACCCAGGAAGCAACAGGGGGACAGACCACACCTCCCAGAGCAGAGTTGCCACTCGAGAGGCTGCAGCCTCCCAATGAGCCTTGGCAGTTCCAAGGGCAAGACGAGATGCCAGCTCCACTCCCAGAGACATGAATGCCTGTGTCAGCTTGTTAAATTCAGAGGGTTCAGTGCTGCCCCTTCACTCACCCTTGGGGAAAACCCCAAACCACCAACTATACAACAGAGGAGCACCAGGGCTGCGCATGGCAAGGAAAGTGTGTTTAGCTTCTAATTGTAACAAAAATGTTATATGCACCCATGTACACACTCATGCACACTTGCACACACACATCTCAGAGCCAAGAATTAAAAATATACCCCCCTTTCCTTTCCTCGCCCAGCCCCATCCCCCTCGACTCTTCTGCCCAGTCCTGGGAGCATCCTGGGCCCCAGTGGCTCAGCGCAGGTGGCCTTGGGGGAGCAGGGCCAGGCCATGTGGGCCCTGCCCGAAGGGAGAGAGTGACAGGGGCGGCCAGACCATGTCCCAGGTGGTGCTGGGGGCAGCGGGGCCTCCCTCACAGAGGCCACAGCGCGTGGGCAGCTCCGTTGCCATCCGCCAGCCTCTCCGCTCAGTGGACAGGGAGGGGACAGGTGGCCAGGAAGGAAGCCCCTGCGCCAAGCTCTGACCGTGCCACATCCACAGCTCACCGTGACAGTCCTGCCAGGTGAAAGCGAGTGAAAGCAGAACTTCACAGCCACATCTGGTGTGCACACACTACCTCAGTGAGGGAAGGAGGGAGGACACTCAGCCCTGATCCTGGGACCACCCCAATCCCCTCGAGGAGCAGCCGCCCTCCGCAGGCAGTCCGCGACAGCCTTGCCCTCAAGGACCCCATGCCGCTGCGCTCTCATGGCACCTGCTCTGCGCGTTTCCCAGTGGCCGGGGCCCCCCAGGCCAGCTGTCCCAACCCTGGGCCTGGCCTCAACATTCTCAGGCCTTCGGTTTGCTCCCGAGGGCACCCCACTTACTCGAGGACAGAGTGCGTGGCCGCGAATGGGTGGTAGCGGTAGAGGAGGAGGCTCTGGTCCACCCTGAAGACGCCGCCGCCCTTCCTGAGGTGCTGGTAGAAGAAGAGCAGGTCCTCTGGCACGCCCTTCATAGCACAAAGACACACCAACAGTTGCTGGAATTTTCACATAAGGCAGGAAACCGTGCCTGCTTCTAAACATACTTTAAATGTATGAGTTAACTGAGGTCGTCAAGTACCAGTGAAAACAGAGCAGTGGGCCCGGTGGGTGGAAGATGGACCCCTGAGCAGGGTGGGGAGTGGGGCGCGGAGGGCGGGCAGCAGGTGCGTGTATTCCTGACTCTACCCTAAACCGCCAGGCAGCAAAGGCTGAAGGGGTTGTCACATTACCACAGCACGCACAGCACCCCCAAAACCCCTTCCAATACAGATCTCAACAGATGCTAAGATTTTCTAGCAGACACCTGTGGCTTTAGTGGTCACTGGCATAACGTAACTTTCAAACAAAAGCCTCCAAGTGGGTATCTGTAACAGCTGAGCTCACGGGCCCCCTGGGCTGGGCTGTGGTGTCCAGTGGTCTGGTCAAGCAAGCACTGGCCTGCTGTATACTGTGAGGGTATCTCATGGACTTAAATCATCAGTCAGCTGACTGCATCTGCAATCACAAAGAGAGTGCCTTCAGCAGTGAGAGACGTCTTATCCAATCAGCTGAGGCCTTGGAGGGAGAACCGATGATTTCAGCAGTCAGAAGAAAGAATTTCTTGACTTGAGCCAACCGGCTTCTTCTGGGGAATTCACTGAAACCTTTATCAGAGTCTCCAACTGAGGCCTGCCCTATGGAATTTGGACTTGTCAATCCCCATGGTTGCATGAGCCAATTCCTATAATAAATGTCATTTTATTTATATATATAAACCAGCGGTTCTGTTTCCCTAGAGAACCCTAACACAGCATTCTTGCTGAAAGAAAGTTTAGGAAGGATAAAAAACATAGCCAAGTTGGTGAAAGCCCAATTTACATTAATTTCCATACAAAGGATTTTCTTAAAACTCCCTAAAAATGCTTGGAATCTGTAACTTATAATTCACCCCAACAAAGGAATTTCTCAAGCCCAAGTTAGGGCTCCGAGCTCGGCTGCAAAGCCGGTCGTGACAAGGCCCCGGACGGAGCTGAACAGATGAGCCGCGCGCAGGGCATCTCAGGGCTGCTCTGGGGAAGGGGGACGCTGCCCTCCGTGGCCAAGCAGGCCACGCTTACCCACAGCCACCCCCAGCAGGAGGATTTGGGACAGAGGGGCAAGCGGGTCCTGGCTGGGGCCTGACATGGTGGCTTTTTCTTCCACCCAAGTTAATGATCAGCTGCACTGAACTGTAAGGAAATGAATGATTTTCCAAAAGGTGGTGCAGACAGTTCTCAAAGGTGAGTTCTTTTTAGGTATCTTTAAAACTGGAAGGGCAAATAGCCAAACCCGATCAGCACCCAGCCTGCAGGGGTTCTGTGCTCTGGAAACGAAAGCGTGTGGCCGCTGATGCGCTGGAACCCTAGGGGTACCCAGGCCCGGCCTCTTGCCTGGACACCATCCCTCCCTGATGGGCCTTGGAAGCCTGGGGGTGACCTGGGCTGCTGTCTTCTGTCCCCATCTCCGAACTTCATGGACAGCTGGACCCATCCAGGTGCCGGGGAACTGGCTGCCTGTGACTGAAGACGAGGGGCCCTGGCTGGCGTGCCATCCTGGGCAGCCCTGGTGGCCTCGGCCCCCACCAGTCCAGTACCTGCTGCTCCCTGAGGGATTTGCTCACTGCGGCAGCCAAGCCCGGAGCAGGGATATAGGGCCCGAGGAAAATGTGCTCTTGGATGACCCCCACCCTGACCAAAAGGCTCAGTGGGCTCCAGAGCAGCTTCAGCTTGGACCCAGTGTAGCTGAGGGGCTCAGGGGATACTCCCCACAGCAGGCGTGAGGCCAGGTCAGGGAGGGAGGGTCTGCCTTGCTCTCAGCGCCTGAATTCGTAGTGGACAGGCCCGGCTTGCCAGGTGCTGGGACCCTCCTGCCCCCACCCGGCTCTGGGAGAGATTGCCAATGGCTTCTTGAACCAGGACAGGGAGCCCTGAAGGGGCCCTCGTCACAACCCCAAAATACAGCCCATGAGCGAAGGACCACACACTCAGCCTACCTGCGCTTCCTCACAACAAAAACTGACGCTTGTCTGCGGAAGGCCTGGGGTGGATGTGGCCTGGGGTGCGTCAGAGTGCAGAGCGGGGCCTTTGCTCGACAGGCCAATGACCACAGACCGACCCGGACTTTCTCTCCGCCCAGCCGGCACCCAAACTGCACTCTCTGCTCAGCTAAAGTGGCACCGGGCCAAGAACGCCACAGCTGGTTTGGGTGCTGTCTTCTCCCGAGACCCCGTTGGCCCAGTGCATCGGTCGGCAGGAGACACCTAATTCTACATCCAATAAAACAATGTCACTTGACCTTTAACATCCCAGGGCCCTCTGAGCCGCCTGCCTCGGCACATCCACGGCCTGTGAGCTGAGGGGCCGAGCGCTCCCCCAGGCGGGCTCTGGTAGCACACAGGAGGCTCCATCCAATGTTCTCCTGACCCTGGGCTGGCATGGGCCACCAGCAAACCTTCAAGATGTTAACTGAGAGTGAGCTGGCTTCCTTGCCTGTGAAGTGGGGAGCAGCACCCTTGCATCAACCGGCCTCTTTCAGTCTCACATGCACCCAGCTGCTGTGGGAAATGCCCAGTGTCCCTGCGAGGTGGCCACCTCATAAGGCAGCACTGACGAGGAGCCACTGGCCAAGAAGCCTATCACATAATTTTACTGTATTATGGGCATACCATGAGCCAGGAAATTAAAAGGTCCCTCGCAAAGCAGTATTTGCAAAGCTAACCTAAAGAAAAAGTCTGCAGAGTTGCCCCACTGCTCTCCTAGCAACTTGGAAAAACTGAACAGCCTCAGTTCCAACATCAGGGGACTGACTGAGTGAATTACAGTGTCTGGGACGCAGAAATTAAGATGGTTTCCACAAAGACCACATAATCAATGTCCATGTAACCACTTCTCATCAGTGTTAAGTAAAGCAGATTTCAAAGTCATCTTTACAGCTTGGCTACGGTTTATCTACAGCAAAATAAAAATGGAGGGGCTGAGAGGGGTGGGGCAAGATGGCAGAGTGGTGAGGTGTGGAATTTAGTGTCTCCTCCAGGGCAGCTGGTTAACTGCCCAGGAACTGTTTGAAATAGGGTTTTCAAGGTCTCCAGTGACCAGTCACACATCATACACAAGTTTGGAATGGGTGGAAAAACTGAGATCACAGTGAAATTTGTAAGTCCCCCTGACCAGGCATCTGGAGCCCCTCCCAACCTAGACCCCGTGGACTGTCTTGCAGCTGTCTCCCTGAAGGAAAAAAAACAATTAACAATCTGCTGGGAGGAAGAAGGGGGGCTCAACCCAGCCTCAACTGCAGAATTAATTATCAAATTAATAAATTCACTTCTGGACCTAGGGGAGCTAGAGAAGGGCTGGGCTCTGTGAAAGGGGGGGGGGGCACATAAAAGCAGGCACCCATTCCCTGGCTCCAAAAACGCTTGTGTTTTTTTTTCCCCCCACATTTTGTCCCTTCTCCTTTCTCACTGACTCCTTATATTTTTACACTTCAGTAGCCTCCAGCAAGGGCAGAATTAAACCTGTTGGAGAGTAATTATCCAGATAATAGCCCAAAGCACATCTTAAAATACTCTATTGTGAAACTGACAAAACTTCCAGGCTGGGGAAGGTTTTTAAAAGGGACTTTTTTTTTCTTTTTTCTCTCTCTCTTTTTATTTTTAATTTAAAAGTACCATATGTGGTTATTTTCTATCAGACAGCCAAAGTTGAAGGTCTAGGCTAGTCCTGAGGGGAGACAGAGTACCCAGAACTTCTTTGAATTCCAGATTCACTTCTGAAGAAAGTCTCCATCCCCGTCTTTAACTGGCAACTCAGGCTGACCAAGGAATTAAGCTGGAGTTGCCCCAAGAAGGAGGGGGTAGAAGGGAATAATGTTCCTGGGAGACAGTAGGAATTCCTAGGACTGGGAGAGTGGCGGGAGGTCCAGCTCAACTGGCAGCCCTCCTTCCGGGAACTCAGACCCCAGGGTCTGGAATTCAGATTCCAGCTTCAATCAGCCATGCCCCCAATAGGCTCAAGAGTCTGCAGAGAATTAAAGGCATTTCACCTCCTCACACTGGTGGGGGGACTTCAGGCTGGCAAGTGGCACCTGCTGGGCAGGATACGAAAAGCACCAAGCCTAGAGGCCTCACAGGAGGGTCTCATTCTCAGGGAAACTCCCCACCCTCCTTATGAGACCTGGGCCTCTCTGGACTGGGAAAACCTGACTGGGTTGACCATATCTGAGGAGACCCTCACACAAAAAGGCTACAGAGGCAGGGCAAGAAGCAGAAAAACAAGAGTTGCAAATTTCTGATCAACAAAATAGAACCTAAGATAGCCGTCTAGAATAAGTTGAACTGAACAACTAATCAAGAAAATCAGATGCCTAGACAGCTCAAGATAACGAGCCATACTAGGAAACATGAAAATATGGATCAGCCAAAGGAACAAACTAATAGTTCAACCAAGATACAGGAGTTGAGGCAACTAATGCTAAATCAATTCAATGAACTGAGGGAGGATGTGGCAAAAGAGAAGAAGGATATAAAGAAGACAATGGATGACCATAAAGAAGATTTCATAAACTTGAAAAAAATGGCAGAACTTATGGGAATGAAGGGCATAATGGAGGAGATGAAAAACACAAGGGAGGGATAAAACATTAGGTTCGAACAGGCAGAAGAAAGGATCAGTGAAATGGAAGACAAGCCATTTGAATTCATACACACAAAAGAACACATCGTGAAAAGAATGGAAAAATACGAGCAGGGTCTTAGGGAGCTGAGTGACAACATGAAGCGCATGACTATATGTGTTATGGGTGTCCCAGAAGGAGAAGAGAGGGGAAAAGAGGCAGAAAGAATAAGAGAAGAAATATTCACTGAAAAGTTCCCAATTCTTATGAAAAACAGAAAATTACAGATTCAAGAAGCACAGTGTACCCCAAACAGAATAGATCCCAATAGACCAACTCCAAGACACTTACTGATCAGATTGTCCAATGTCAAAGACAAAGAGAGAATTCTGAAAGCAGCAAGAGAAAAGCAATCTATCACATACAAGGGAAGCTTGATAAGACTATGTACAGATTTCCCCGCAGACACCATGGAGGCGAGAAGACAGTGGTATGATATATTTAAGATACTGAAAGAGAAAATGTGCCAACCGAAAATTCTATATCCAGCATAACTGTCCTTCAAAAATGAGGGAGAGATTAAAATATTTTCAGGCAAACAGACACTGAGACAGTTTGTGAATAAGAGACCAGCGCTACAAGAAATACCAAAGGGAGTGCTACCAGCTGATAAGAAAAGACAGGAGAGAGAGGTTTGGAGAAGAATGTATAAATGAAGACTATCAGGAAGGGTAAAAGGAGAGACAGTAAAAATAAGATATGAAAAGCTGATAACACAGGCTATCAGGAGACAGAGGGTAGATAATTGTATAGCATGTGAATATATCTCTGTAAAATTATAGGAAAAATGTAAGGGATAAAAGTGCCGGAGGAAAAATGGAGAGGGATGTACCTATTTACTGTTAGTGAGGAGGGAAAATGGTGTAGCCTTTCTGGAGGACAGTGTGGTGGTTCCACAAGAAGCTAAGTATGTGGGGGCCATAAGGCCCTTCAACATCATTATGGGTTATATACTTGGAATATCTGAGAGCAGGGGCATGAGTGGACATCTGCACGCAAGTGTTTATGGAGGCAGTATTCATGATTTGCAATGGGAGGAGGTGGCCCAAGGGTACATCAACTGAGGAACCGAATGGTGAACTGTGGCATGGTGTATACAATGGAATATTGAGCAAGTGCAAGAAGGAGTAAAGCTGTGAGACACACAATGAGGTGAATGAGTCCTGAGAACAGCATTTTGAGTGAAGTACACCAGAAGCAAAGGCAAACACTATAATGCCTCACCAATGTGGACTAACTACAATGTGTAAACTCAGAACTGAACCTCAGAGCACAGCTAATCAGGAGAATGCTTACTGTAATGGTCCCTAGATTGTAAGCTCTTACAGCAGTCACATTTATTACTGAATTGTAATGGCTATCTCCAGAGTCTGAGATGCTGATTCCTTTGTGCGTAACCTGGTCAGTCTCTGACACTTTGGGTATCTGTGTGACATCTGAAACTCAGAGCTAGAGTTTGGCAGATATGAATGTCAGTATTAGCGCATACAGCAACTGTTAAAAAAGCTGAAAAAGAGTCCAGACTTCAATTAGAGATATGAAAGAAGTGGATCTGGTTAGGACTAGGGCAAATCAGGCCAAAGGGTAAAGGACGATACTGACTGTGTTTTAAAATTTCAACTTCCATGTGAGACCAAGGGAAGAGATGTTTATCTGTTGCAGGATCTGTATTTTCTGTAGTATACTAAACAATTTAACTTGTACGGTCAGCTTGTTCAAACACCATAATTACATGGCATTTTGAACAGGAAGTGAGATATGGTAGGGTTGTACAGGTTAGTGTGAAATAGTGACACATCCCAAAGTAATTTGGGCAGAGAATAAAAAGATCTATGCAGGGCCCCTCTGAGGAGCTGGAGGAAAATGTGGAAGTGTTGGACTTCCTCACCTGGGCTGTTGCTGATGTTCTCACAAACACTGAGAACTGACAATTTGGTATGCTGAGTCCTCTACTGTGGGGCTTGCCCTTATGAAGCTTGTTACTGCAAAGGAGAGGCTAAACCTGCTTATAATTGCACCTAAGAGTCTCCCAGAGTACCTCTTTTTTGCTCAAATGTGGCCTCTCTGACTAAGCCACTTCGGCAGGTGATCTCACTGCCCCACCCCCCCATGTGGGACCTGACTCCCAGGGGTGTAAATCTCCCTGGCAACACAGGTTATGACTCCCAGGAATGAACTTGGACCTGGTATTATGGGATTGAGAACATCTTCTTGACCAAAAGGGGGAAGTGAAATGAAACAAAATAAAATTTCAGTGGCTTAGAGATTTCAAATGGAGTTGAGAGGTCACTCTGGTGGGGCATTCTTATGCACTATATAGATAACCCTTTTTAGGTTTTAGTGTATTGGAATAACTAGAAGGAAATACCTGAAATATCAAACTGCAACCCAGTAGCCTTGACTCTTGAAGATAATTGTATTATCTATGTAGCTGACAAAGGGTGACAGTGTGATTGTGAAAGCCTTGTGGATCACACTCCCTTTATCCAGTGTATGGATGGATGAGTAGAAAAATGGAGACAAAAACTAAATGAAAAATAGGGTGGGATTGGGGGGATGATTTGGATGTTCTTTTTTACTTTTGTTTTTTATTCTTATTCTTATTCTTTCTGGTTTAAGGAAAATGTTAAAAAATAGACTGGGGTGATAAATGCACAACTATATGATGGTACTGTGAACAGCTGATTGTACACCACAGATGACTGTATGGTATGTGAATGCATCTCAATGAAACTGAATTTAATTAAAAAAATAGATTGGGGTGATGAATGTACAACTATGATGGTACTGTGAACAATTAATTGTATACCATGGTTGACTGTACAGTGTATGAATATATCTCAATAAAACCAAATTAAAAAAAAAATACAAGAGTAGGTGGAAGCTTCTGGCTTTCGGTAATGGCTTATGTAATAACACCTATAAACTGTGCCCATAATATAAAATCAGAAAGCGAAGGGTGGGGGCAGAGGGCAGGACCAGAGGGATGGGCAGGAGACCTGGGAAGGCGCCTTCCCATCGTACAGGGAAGAATGCAGACAGGGACCTGTGTCCTTCTCCTGGGCACTTACCTGGCCGCCTTCATCAAAGAGGCCCACATGGGAAAACCATGCTCGCGAGCAGAACCAGGTAGGCATAATCACAGTTGGACCATTCGACGTGAAGACCTAGAAGCAATTAATGTTGACAGAATTAAAAGAACAGCTCATCCCCCAAACCCTACAGTTTCCCACAAAGTATCATTTAAACAGTGACAAATCTGCACCTCATTATGGGGTACATACTTGGA
>PVKY010000648.1:0-43071 GCA_004027775.1 Bradypus variegatus
AGCGCTTCATTTGGGCCTCATATTGTAAAGCCCATCAGAGTCCACGCTGCAGAGAAGCCACACAGACATGAAGAGTGTGGGAAAGGCTTTAGTCTGAGTTCAGGTGTCCAACATCATCCAAGTCCATGAAGGTGATAAAACCAATACACGTGATGAGTGTGGTCAAGGTGTCTTCAGAACTTAGACTTCTTTTCATCAGGAAATCCACACCACAGAAAGTATTTTTGAAATGCAATTTTTTAAGAATTCAAGAATGAGCTAAATTTTTGAAGTCATGAGTTCTACTGAAGAAAACCTAAATACTAATACGGCCAGTATTTCAAGCAGAGCTCGAATTATCACAGTTTTCAGAACACACAGCATAGAAACCCTAAAATAAGGGTTTCACAGTCAACAGAGCCAACACTGGAGAGAGACCTTAAAAATGATGAGAAAAGCCAAGAACTAAGCAAAAGTATATGATGGATATGACAATCCACTATTTGACTGGTGCCACCGTGCGCTGCTGATTAAGAGGGAAAGTTCAGCTCCCCGATCAACCCTGATGCCACCACCCTGGTGGAGGACTTGGGGTGCTAACTGCATCCTCTTCATTCTGCCTCGTCACTGTGGTGGAGGAGTGGGGGCAGAACAGGTGAAGTTCAGCTCTCCACTAGACTCTGCGGACATCACCCGGTGGGGAGCAACAGTTTGCCCGTCAGTGTTTGGCTAGAACAGTAAAGATTTTCTTTTCTGCTAGGCCACTGTTTTCCCTGTCCTTTGCTTGAAGGAGCAGGATTTCTTTCTTGTGATTCCCTGTTGCTTCCCAGTTGCAGACTTCTCTACCACCACACCTGGGGTATTTGTGAGGCAGCATCACTGTCATGCCATTCCGCAAGTCCCCATGTCCCCAGCCAGTCTGCCTTTCCATCCTGTAGTCTTCTTATATTTATTTGTTGTAGTACGCCCAAGGTTTTAGTTTTAAAAGGGAGGGATGGGCTATTCCATGTTCGCTGGACCAGTTTACTTATATGAATCAGCAGCCAAACAAGGTCTACAGATGACTTCTGGTTGTTATGTCTGTTAATCAAGAGCAGCTTCTTTTTTATATCTTTTTTCCTACCATTGACTTGTTACCGAATCTGGGTTATTCGTCACACCTGGGCAATGTCTTTTTGCTTCTTGGTGGCATCATTTAACTTTTTCCTCTAGCTCAATAAATGGAAGTTATAATCTAGAGATTTGGATATTAAAAAAAAAAAAGTCAAGGAAAAGCTGAATTTAGCTTCAAAGACAGCAGTAGCTCACCAAATTATCAGAGCCCCCCAAAGGCGCCTAACAGGAAGTGATTCCCTTCATCAGAGGCACCACCTAGCAAAGCCCTTGGACTACTAATTAAGCCACTGTGGAAATGCCTAAGGACTATCTGCTATCCAGATCACACCATCACACCTCACCAAGAAGACCAGAAGGGACAACCGTTGTTGTGTGTTCTCTCGTAACTGCCTCCCAAAACACTGGGGCCCTGGGCTCCAGGCCAACCCGACCCGTGGCCGCGACACACCTGGTGACCACCTGCCCCAGACCACACCCCTCAACACAGCCTCACCAACACCACGAGGCTCACCCTTCTTGGGCTTTATTTCAGTGACTATGCTCTCTCTGCCAAAGGCATCCATACAGTGACCACTGTTTCCCATCTAGGAGGTAAAAATTACTAGTCATACTGGCAAAAAGACAAATTTCATCTGTAAAATGAGCAGCTGGTAAGACCTTTTTTAAAGTTTCTTTCAATTGTAATTCTCTGATATTTAAGTGATTATATGTAAAGTTGCTCTCAACTAAGTAGGAGAAAGCATTGAGAGCGGGTGCAGAAATGTAGAACGGTACCCCTTTCCAGGACTCTAAATCACAGACCAATTTTTCTACTGTTTTCTGAAGCTGAAGTTGCTGTAGATGCTACAGTCACACCTGTCAAATGAAAATTCCCAGAACATATTAGCAACAGCTAAATAAAGGACACCAGAAAGATGCAGAGGGTAAAAAAGGACTTAAGTTTGCTTTTCCTTGTTCCAAATCTAGGTATTGCCTATACTTTTTTATTTTGTGTGAAAATGTAGAAAGGACACCAATATAAGATGGATGCAATACTCAGAAGATCTGGACTTTTTTTAAAAAGAATCTAAGAAACCATCTCAGATTCACATGGCAAACCCAGCAATGAAAGCAGAGTTTAGCTACACTGGAAGCTAATCAGAAGCAAGATGGGAGATAGCCAAAGAAGGTGACTGCAGTAACCAGAGTCACAAAACACTCTGTTCTCCTCAGTTTTAGTTTTAATGGCTGCGCTGTGTCACACATAAACAGTAACCAGGGAGGTGACACACAGCGCAAGTGTCCGCCAAGGCCTGGGCTCGGTGCTTGGGGATCCATTCAAGGTCCACTCAGTGGGAAAGAACCAACTAAAGAATGATTAATTTAATATAGAGCAGTGTCAGTACTGTCTGTCTAACTGGGAGCAGAAGGCACAAAGACCAAAAAAAAAAAAAAACAGACCCAAGCCAAGGAAGAGGGTGTTGGGACAACAAATTGACAAGTCTGCACTGCACTCCTGCCCGGGGCGCGGGGGGGGGGGGTGGCGGGGGCGGAGAACAACACTGAGGTCGGACTTTCTCGTCCATTATCTCCTCCATCTCACAGCAATCTTGAGAGGCAGGCAGAGCAGGTAAGGTATTCTCCCTCCTAGAAGTTGGGAATGTGAGGCCTGGGACATTAGAGACCTTCCCCGACAGCACAGAGGGAGCAGGGCAGGCCCAACACTCAAATCCAGGCCAGCTCAGCCTGGGTTCCTTCCCTGAGCAGCAGCTCCAAATTTCGGTTCTGTCCCAGCCAGCCGGGCCGGAAAAGTGGCTGCGCCGGGCACTGAGCACACTGGGCAGTGGGAATAGATGACCTCCTCCCCAAAACTGGCCTACTGGAATCCAAGGAACTAGAGTTTGAAAAAGCACCCCCATTCCAAGTACAGCCCTGTGGCAGGCAGACCCTAACATGACCCCAGTGACGCCCCCTTCCTGGACACTTCATGGCGTCCATGTGGGCAGGACCAACAGATACAGCCAAGGTGATGGTCCTGTCACATAAGACTCGGCCATGGTAGACCCGAGCAGAACACTGTCACCACTGGCTCTGGAAAAGCAAACTGGCCTGCCACGTGGGGGCACCTGACAAAGTGCCGGGGGCCTCTCAGAACTGAGCAGCCCCTACCTGACAGCCAGCAAGGAAACATCAACTGCAGTCCTCCAACAACCGAGAGAGCGTGGCGGTGGACCATCCCCATCACGCTTCTCATGAGGCTGCTGTCCTACCGGACACCTGGCGTGAACCAGGTGCTGAAAGCTGCTGAGACCAGGCATCGACGTCCTGAGTCCGCCGTGCCCGGACCCCCGGCCCACAGAAACCTCACAATAACAAGGCTGAAGGTGCTGTCCACAGCACACAACCCATTCAAAAGAAGTCACTGCATGCTTCCAAGCTTCCTCCTTCCATTTGCCAAGAATGACGGGACCTGTGCAGCCAGAAAAGGGCTCTGCGAACCCAGAGTCGAGAAAGGACACCAGCATCCCCATGGTATTTACAACATGTCAGTAAAGAATAAGCCCACTGGCCTTGGAGCTCCAAATGGTAACAATAATCCAAGTTTCTCTACCATTTCACAGAATGCTGCATTCCAGGTTCAAGTCTGCCACCGCCTCTAAACCCAGAACGATGACTAATAACCCAAAGTCCACTGGCACATAATTCACAAAAAGATTAACCTAAGCGAACCTGTCAAACACCAACTTGGGCAGATGTGATTTCAAGGCAGAAATGGATGCTGTCCGGCTGAAATGTGTCCCCGTCCCCCCTCCCCCACCCTTGCCCAGCAGCAGATGAGGACCTGCGTCAAGAGGCTAGACGTGGACTTTCACAATTCAAATTTTAACAAATCTGACAAATTTTAACATCTATTGTTCAGGCAGTGATTTTCAGCAGACCCTCCTGATTGCTCTCTCTGGGAGAAAAGCTTACAGGACAGGCAGACAAAGGCTGGAAAAGGGGTGGACTGACAGACAAATGCCCAGGTAGAAAGAAAATCCATGGCCGCTGAAAGGAAGAACCACAGACCACAGCTTTGATGCCCCTGAGACTGAAAAGACGTCTGTGTGCCGCCCCTAGGAGCAGGACACCGGAGGTGGGGCTAGAGCTTGCTCTGACCGGCAACCCAACACTTGACAGCCGAGTGTTTCCATAGCAACCAGAAGGCAACTACAAAGCCACCAGTTTTACACAGAAAGTATTCTCTGCTGCAATCAAACACTGTAGCCAGGGAAAGGGTTTTGATACAGAACTTGACAGAAGACATCGATAACATCAGTGCTGTTTTTAGTCACCACCCATACAAACAACAATTTTTCCTTAAATTCCAAAACAATTTTATAGTACTCATACCAGAAGTCTGAAAACTATTTTATGAACACTAAACACTACTAACAAGATATTAGCAAAGACTGGCAAAGAGGTATCACAAGAACAAGTCAACAATAAAAGGAAAAGTCACAACCAAATCGAAATTCTCTTCTTTACTCCAATATCTGTACTGGGCAAGAAACACCCTCGAAGTCTGAGGAGGAACAAGGAGCATAAAAGCAGCGAGCCAAACAACAGCCAAAAGGGAGAAAATGTGCAAATTACAACAAAAAATTTAGCCAATGCCTTCTCATATCAAATTACCAAATTACAAAGCAAATTCAGGTACATCAACCCACTTTTAAAATGAAAACTGGGGTCAAACCCAAAACCTGTCTTTTAGCATCTTCCCCTGGAAACAAAACCCACAGCTCCGAACTGGAAGAGTGTCAGCATCCATGCCTTGTAACAGTGTCACTAGTATTTGCATGTCAAGGCCTGGAAGAAATACAAAGCAAACCCAGCTGGCCCAGCCAGGAGAGGGGTCCGTGCTGGGACAGGCCGACCGGCTCCCCAGCGCCTCAGGCCAGCCCGGGCAAGTGGTGCCCGCCAACACCCCTGGCTCCTCCGGGCGGGTGCTCCACACGCTGCGGCAGACCAGCCTGCCCAAAAGGAAAGCCCCTCCCGCTCCCCAGAAAGAGGCCCCAGCACCACGTTCCCACCACGGCTGCTGCGGCCACCACCGGTCCCGGCACAGGCTGGGGAAGAGGCAGCCCTCAGCCCCCGGCAGCCCCTAACACAAAGCGCACCGCCCCTCTCCCCACCTCAGAGCAAGCGGACAGCCTGACCTCAGTTTCCTTCCCCAAATGAACTCGGGCTTCTGGAAACAACTTTCACTTCAGAGAAAAGGCCACCGAGAGATCCTTTCCCCTTCCTCCAGACAAGCAGATGCCCCTTGGCCAGAAAGGGCACTC
Organism: Bradypus variegatus; assembly: GCA_004027775.1. Classification (NCBI taxonomy): domain Eukaryota; kingdom Metazoa; phylum Chordata; class Mammalia; order Pilosa; family Bradypodidae; genus Bradypus; species Bradypus variegatus. The sequence goes on from PVKY010000648.1 coordinate 5,400, forward strand.
TCACGTGAACGTCAGGGAAAACTCACAGGAGTGCAAACCTCCCAGCGCTCACAATGCTACATGCTGCTCTCTGTGACCCAAAAGAGCTTTCACAAATATATGTGCAAATGCTAACATGCACACTCACAAACTAAATTTGTAACAAATTCTAATAACACTGATTGTCAACCAACAATCGTTTGAGCTATGTGTAGAAACCGAAAGCTCTTTATAAAATTCAAACACCCACCAAACAATAATCCTCCATGTGTGGAACCTTCCAACCAATCCAAGAAGACTGACTAATGCGCCCTTCCCAAAACCATCACTGTGCTCAGGGCAAAGGCAGCACAACAGCTGCCCCCTCCCAAAACCCTGCTGCCTTCCCCCACCCTCTGAGTCTGGCCCTTCGCTGGACATGAGAACAGGGTATAGATGAGGCTAGTCTCTGAGTGCAAAGAGTTTCTTTTATCTGGAGGGCAGACATCTCACTTTAAAGAGAAAACAATATACCTTTACATATATGCATAGTACTAGAGCTATTCAAGGATTAAAGGGAGAACAATGGGTGGAAGACTATTCCAAGAGCATCTATTAGTAAAAATAACAAGCTTAGAACAAGGCTCCACTCCAGCAAGATGACAGAGTGAGAAGCTTCAGGGCTCGGTCCCCCCACAGAAGTTGTGAACAACCCCAAGTACTGGCAGAAACACCTTTCTCAAAGCTCCAGGAAACAGGGCTGCAGTGACAGTGACCGCTGAGAAAAGGGCTGCTTGAAAGCGACAGGATCCTGTGGCCCCTTCCCCATTCCTCCCTAGCTTGGCACACAGCTGGCCCCAGCTCCCAGGAACTGGAGGGAGCAGAGGAACCCTCTAGCACATGCTGGGGGCATGGACGCCTGGCCCCTTCGATCTGGTGGTGGCCTCAGGGACCTGCTATCCCAGAACATGCCCCATGAGAAGGCGGCTCATCAAGCTTTCCTGCAGAACCCTGGGGGAGAGCAGCTCCAGTGGCTGCCTGAGGAAGGGACTGCAGCTGGAGGATACACTGTGCAGAGCCCAGGACTGTGAAAAAACTGTTTCCTGGGAAAAGGGGAAATTTGAAGTTGTGTACACAGGAGAATGCCTAGGGCCACAAGCACAGACCCAATAAGAAGCAGGCACAGAAAGGACCAAGGAGGCCCCTATGGTTTGTCCTCAAGCTGTTCTCTAAACTCATCGTACAGATAAGCCTTGAGGGAGAGCACCCACGCAGGTCAATGCGCAGACTGCTAAAATGGTTTTCTTTCTTTCCTTTTTTGTTTATTTGTTTGTTTGTTTTGTAGCTCCTGGCATTCAAGAAAAGCTCTGTCCTATCACTAATTGCATCCAAGCTTAAGGAACAGATGCCCCAGAGTCCAAATTCCAGCAAAAACACAATAAAACAACAAAATAACCAGGTTTCAACAAAATATTACAAAACATATGAAAAATGGAAAATTATGAAAAGGAACCAAACAGAGCTGAAGGCCAGATTAACAGAAATTAAAAACTCTCTAGACAGGAATTTTTTGAACAGCACTGGAGCTGACAGTGAACTTGAAGATAAGACACTTGAAATCATCCAGTCCGAGGAGCAGGAAGAAAAATGGAAAGTGACCCAAGCCTGAGGAGCCACCAAGCACCAATATACACACTGTGTCAGCCTCAGAAGGGGCAGAGAGAAAGGAACAGTGAGAATATTCAAAGAAATCAAAGAAATACTGCCTGAAAACTTTCCAAATTTAATGGAAGATACAAATATACACATACAATTAATTCCAAACAGGATAAACACAAACAGACTCATACCATGCCATGTTACAACCAAACTGTCAAATGCCATAGATAAAGAGAGAATTCTGAAAACCACACAAGAGAAGCAACTTGTCACATACAAGGGCACTCAGTAAGATTACGTGCCAATTTCTCATCAGAAACCATGGAGGAAAGAACACAGTGGATGACGTATTTGAAGTACTGACAGAAAAAAATTGCCAATCAACAGTTCTATATCCAACAAACCTGTCTTTCAAAATGATGGAAGCAAGCAACAAAGAAAAATATAGATGGAACCTCCTCAAAACTGAATACTTCTGTGCATCAAAAGCCTTTGTCGACAGGGTGAGAAGGCAGCCAATTCAATGGGAGAATATATTTGGAAACCACATATCTGATAAGGGTTTGATCCAGAATAAAGAAATCCTACAACTCAACAATAAAAAAATAAACAATCCAATTAAAAAATGGGCAAAACCTCCCCCCTACATGGCACCTGATTCCCAGGGGTATAAATCTCCCTGGCAATGCAGGATATGACTCCTGGGGATGAATCTGGACCTGGCATCATGGGATGGAGAACACCTTCTTGACCAAAACGGGGATGCAAAATGAAATGAAATAAAGCTTCAATGGCTGAGAGATTTCAAATGGAGTCGAGAAGTCACTCTGGTGGACATTCTTATGCACTATATAGATAACACTTTTTAGGTTTTAATATATTGGAATAGGTGGAAGTAAATACCTGAAACTACCAAACTCCAATCTAGTAGCCTTGACTCTTGAAGACGATCGTGTAACACTGTAGTTTACAAGTGGTGATGGTGTGACTGTGAAAACCTTGTGGATCGCACTCCCTTTATCAATGTATGGATGGATGAGTAGAAAAATGGGGACAAAACCTAAATGAAAAATATGGTTGGATAGGGGGGTGAGTTGGGTGTCCCTTTTTAATTTTTATTTTTTATTCTTAGATTCTTTCTGGAGTAAGGAAAATGTTCAAAAATAGATTGGGTTGATGCATGCACTGTGAACAGTTGACTGTACACCATGGATGACTGCACACCATGGATGACTGCATGGTACGTGGATATATCTCAATAAAACTGAGTTTAAGGTGGGGGCAAAAGACACGAACAGACATTTTTCCAAAAAGGAAATACAAATGGCTAAAAAGCACATGAAAAGATGTTCAACATCACTAGCTATTAGGGAAATACAAATCAAAACCACAATGAGATGTCATCTCACACCTATTAGAATGGCTGCTATTAAACAAACAGGAAACTACAAGTGTTGGAGAGGATGTGTGAAACAGAAACACTTATTCACTGTTGGTTGGAATGTAAATTGTACAGCCGCTGCGGAAGACAGTCTGGCAGTTCCTAAAAATACTAAATATAGAGCTGCCTTATGATCCGGCAATCCTGCTACTCAGTATATACCCAGAAGATGTGAAAGCAGGCACGTGAACAAACATTTTCACATCAATGTTCATAGCAGCATTATTCACAACTGACAAAAGATGGAAGCAACCCAAGTGTCCATCAAACAAAATGCGGTTTATATATATGATAGAATACAATTCAGCAGTAAGAAGGAATGAATCCTGACACACGTGACAACATGGCTAAACCTTGAGGACATTATGTTGAGTGAAATAAGTCAGACACAAAAGGACAAGTATTGTATGATCTCACTAATATGAGATAATTATAACATGTAAACTCAGAGTCATAAAATCTAGAGTACAGGTCACCAGGAAATAGAATGAGGCTAGAGAACAGCGGGTGGTTGCTAAGTATGTGCAGAAATTTCACTAGGTTGAATGTCAATGGTTGGAGATGGATGGAGGTGACAGTAGCACATTATTGTGAATACAATTAATAGTGCTGAGTTGTACATGAATGTGGTTTAGAGTCATGAATGTCACCAGAAGGAAAGCCTGGGGTTAAAACACAAGAATGTGTAACAGTGAATCTTGTGGTGGATGATGACTGTGATCAACAGTACAAATATAAGTAAGCTCTTTCACAAACCAGAACAAATGTATTACAAAGGGGTTAATAATAGAGAGGTATATGGGGAAAATGTACCTAATGCAAACTATCGGCTATAGTTAACAGTAATAATATTCTTTCATCAACAGTAACAAATGCACCACACCAATACTAGGGCAAATGTACCACACCAATACTAGGGTTCAACAATAGTGGGGGATAAGGGGTATGAGATATTTTGGGTTTTCTTTTATATTTTTATTTTTATTTTTGGAGTAATGAAACCATTCTAAAACTGATTGTGGTCACAAATGCACAACTATGTGATGATACTGTGAGCCACTGATTGTATACTTTGGATGGATTGTATGGTGTATGAATCTGGCTCAATAAAATCCCTTTAAAAAAATGATGGCAGGAACCCTTACGCAAACTATGGACTATAGTTAATTGTACAATTATAATAATATTCTTTCAACAATTTTAACAAAGGTATCACACTAATGCAAAGAGTTAAAAATAGGAGGGGAGTTTAGGAACACTTCTGCATGCCTTTTCTGTAAAATTACAACTTCTCTAATAAAAAAAAATTATTAAAAAAAAAAAGGAAGAATTGAGACATTCCAGAAAAACAAAAGCTGAAGACTTCATCACCAATAGACCAGCCCTACAGGAAATGCTAAAGGGAGCTCTGCAGGTTGAAAGGAAAGGACACCAGACAACTGACAGAAGCCACAAGAAGAAATAAAGACCCCTGGTAAGATGATGGCATGGGTAAATACGAATGCCAGTACTACTGTATTTTGAGTTCGTAACTCCATTTTTGCTTACTAAAGGATCAAAAAGGCAAATGTATAAAAGGAATGACAAATAAGTGATTTGGGACTCATAATGTATAATGTAATCTACGACAAGCACTATATAAAGGTTTGGGGATAGAGGGGTACAGAAACATAGTTTGCGTGTACTACTCAAGTTAAGTTGGTATCGAAGCAAACAAGACTGTTATAGATTTAGGATGTTAAATTTAAGCCCCATGGTAACCACAAAAAAAATATGAGAGAATATACAAACTCATGGAGAAGACAGAAATTAGGGTACAGGTTACCAGGGGTGGGGGGACACGGCAATGGGAAGTTAATGCAAAATGAGTATACAATTTCTGCTATGGATGAAGGGAAAATTCTAGCAATGGGTGGTGGTGAGAGTACTGTACCACTGTGAATGTCATCAATCCCACTTGAAAGGTGTGCTTGGGAAAGGCTGGGACAGGAAATTTGTTTTACATACACATACATATGTTTCCACAATTTAAAAAACGGAAGAGAGAAAGAAAACCTAAAGAGAGAATGACAATTAAATGCAATTTATGACACTGGACAGGATCTAACAATAGAGGAGAAAAGGCTCACAAGGACATTATTGGGACATAAGAAAAAACTCAGAATATAGAATGTGAAGCTTTGTAACAACATTAAATTTCTTAACTTGATAACTACACTTACAGTGGTTACAGAAGTGAATATCTTTGTTTGTAGGAAATGAGCATGGAAGTATCACATGTTAAGGGGGTATGATGAGTATAACTTGCTCTAAAATGGTCAACAGATGATAGATGGATGCATGGATGGAAAGAGAAAAAAAAGAGAGGGAGGGAGAAAAAACAGCAAAGGCAGGAGAAAGTTAATACTGGCGGCTTTGGGTATCTGAAGAGATGAGAGTATGCTGATATGTTGGGATCCTCTGTATAGGGTTTGTATTAATTTTGCAACTGTTCTGTAAGTTTTCTTAATATTTCAAAATTAAAGAAAAAGAAAAGTAAATAGCTTAACAAATAAAAGTGAGAAAAGTGGTCCTGCCACTGATATGGAAGGAACTTGTTTGGCCTCCTAGAATTTATATCTCAGAAAACATCACTGATGCAACATGAGGTACAAAAGCATCACTCACAAAGTATTTCTCTAAAACTACTTTTTAATACAATGCTCAAACACAGAAAAGGCAGAAGACCAGGGCGGCGAACACGTGTGGCCCTGTCACAGATTCAGACATGTACCTACTGCTGCAGCCACCCAGGCGAGACTTCAGAAGCCGTCTCTTAAGAACATACGGCTACAAACCACAGAGCCATGATCACATCTAAGTCAATTCAATTATAATTAACTTACCAAGGTATCAAGGTCATATTTAAATTTCCAAGTGTCCCCAAAACATTTTTTAAAAAGCTGTTTTGCTGCAACCCTCCAATCTAGGATCCAAACTCAAGGCTTCCTCACTGCACACGGTCAGTAATACACATTCAGGTTAACACTTGGCGAGACTGTCGGCCTAACTTCCAGTTTACAGGAAACACAGGAAAGAGAAACAAGTGAAACCACAAACCCAGGGGGAAAAACTAGCCACGTGTAGAATACACAACAGTCAAGAAGACGAACAGTCTGCATTTCATAAAGAAAAAACAAGGGCGGGGGCTGAGCTGACATGAAAAGGTACTGACGAGACAAAGCAAAACTGAAGGCATAAGCGCACCCTCAGGACAGTCAGGACTCACAGACTTGACACTAGAGAACTCTAGGGACTGCCTGTTCACTTTCTCAGGTGTGACAACAGTACCACAGGATGTGGGAGACTTGTCGGATATAGACAGTGCTTCTTAAGGAGAGGCATATAAACAGGGTGACACAACACGTCGAGACATTCTCAAACTGTGCGGCAAATGTACAGACAAGCAGATAAAGCAAACACGTCAAAATGTTAAGTGTCAATTTAGATGGTAGGTATGAATGGATGATCACTGTACTCTTTTTCCTGCTCTTCCATAATTCTGAAATATTTAATATTAAAAAGTTGGGGGGGGAACATGTATGTTCAATTTCCTCAATAAACTGTCCTCACTTGCTTGCAAAAAAAAAAAAACAAAACTTGGGGGGGATATTTCAGATTTTTGCTCAAGTTTTTTCATTTTTGCTCAAGTTTTTTGAACATGTAAGTGCTTACAAAAATCAATTCTTAAAAGTACTCCCTAACCACGTTATTAGATTTTAGGGAATTATTGTGAATTCTGTTAGGAATGACACAGGTAATGGGATTGTACGAGAGAATGGCCTGATTTAAAGAGGTGCACACTCAAATTTTAAGAGGAATAATTTATATTAAAATACTTAACACTGAAGGAGTTAAGGCTTAAAAGGTACAAAGCTTCTATCAGGGGCGATGGAAAAGTTTTGGTAATGGCTGGTGGTGATGGTAACTCAACATTGTGAACGTATTTAACAGGAATTATTTACTAGATGTGATTAAAGGGGGAACTGTTAGGTTGTATACATGGAACTAGACTAAAAATTTAATTTAAAAAATCCATGGAAGTGCACAACACAGTGAACCCAAGGCTAAACCATGGACTGCAGTTGACAGGACAGTTGTAAAAATGTGCTCCTGTCAACCACAGAGAGCGTCCCACACAGGGCAAGGTGGCAGGAACAGAACCCTGCATTATGTACTGCTTGTTCTGTAAACCCACAACTTCTCTAATAAAATTAAAATTGAAAAAAAAGAAAAGCCACCAGGACTTAGGTGAGCAGTGAGCACAGGATCTGGGTGAAAAGGGGGCATGGGGCATCGGTCTGGCGTCGGCAGCTGCTGGGAAAGCAGCGCTCGCTCTGAGCCGCCCTCACTCGGGGGCCCGGCGCTCCCTGGGTGCTGAGCTGGGGACTGCGCATCGCCCATCTCTACGTCATTGTCTTTTACTGAACAGCTTCATGAGGTATAATTCACACACCACATAAGTCACCTGTTGAAAGGTGGGTTCACAGAATGTGTGTCCATCATCACAAACAATCTTACAACATTTTCATCTCCCCAAAAAGAAGCCCTGCATGCATACACACACAAACACACACACAAAACTTAATAAAGACGTAAACAGGTAAAACAATGACTGTTAAACCTAAATGATGCATACAGGATGTTCATTTTACCATTGTCTACTGTGATGCATTTTTAATAAAAAGACAAAAATCAATGCTCCTCTAAAAAATGCATTGGTGACTGTTCCAGCATCAGCCAAGCCTTCCAATAAATAGACGACTGCATATGAAGCAGGGTCCTGTTTAAGCCCAAGATGTGCTCCAATTCAGACTCAAATACGTGTGCCCCTCTATCTGGAAGGTCTGCCAAGGAAGCCCACCAAGAACCTGACAAAAGATTTTTCATCCCCCTGGAGAGAGTGGAGGAAACACGGACGTGTCCAGTGGCAAAGAGCAGGGAGCACACCCCATCAACCCATCCTCATGCTCGTCCCCCCCCACCCATGGACACAGGAGTCCGAGGACCTGGGGGAAGCCCCAGGGGAAGTTCTGGAGAACACCCAGCAGTGCAAACTTCTAGGCCAGACACCAGCTCATACTCGATCAGAAGCTCACCCAGAAGCTAAGTATTGTCACTTCTGACTTTTCAGATACGGACAAACACAGACAGTAGCTTCTTATTATTATACCTTTTACAACTCTCTCCAACACCAAAGAGTTCTTGGAGAGGGCTCTAGCTAAAAATGAGCAAATAAATGGCAAAATCAGCACACTGCCTCAAGAACTCTCTACACCATTTCCAGAAGACGTGGCTATGATCCTAGTGTCCGGGTAGGAGCACCCCTTCCTGACTGGCTGCTTTCTTCCTTGAGTTGACAAGTGTCTCCCTACCTACAAGAAACAGACGATGGAAATTCTCTTAATAAGGGTGACCTGGAATGATGCTTTCAAGGCCATGGCCTTTTTTCCTTGACAAACTTGTGACTTGGCCACACTGGACGGTGAAACCCTGCAGCTGTGACGTCACGGGAGGAACATAACCAATCACCATTTCTCTATCCCTGAATTGCATGTATTTTACTTCTTCAAGTTTTTGGAGCCCGGTGATCACATATCTTTGGATTAGTTATGCTTAATGCAAAAATAAGTCACAATAAAATAGCTCTGGAAATATTAAATATAAGTGGTAAATTTTAAATGTTAAATTTTAGGCCTAATATTTGTTGCTTTCTATGTATTCTTTCAATTCCAATTTATTATGGCTTCAAAAAAATAAAAGAAGAAAAAGAAGAAATGGTTGAACATGAGAAGTGCTTAAATAAGTTACCTCTGTGTTTTAACTTTCAGGAATAGTTCATAGGCACTGTCTCTGTTAAATGCACCATGTTTACGATTCCAAGCCTCTGAGGAGCAGAGGACACCGCGGACACTGAGACGGCCACAGCCCCCCTTGGCCTGCCTGCCTGGTCCTGGGAAGCACTTGTCATGGCCCTGGGCAGACGGGCACAGCGTGGAAAACCACACTTGTCTAGCAGCCGAGGAGCAAGGAACACGCCTATGAATTATCACCCTTATGTACATCTGACTACAACAAGGGAAAAAAAGACAAGCTGGAAGACAAGTAAAAGAAAAACTTCCAAAGTCCATCAAATCTATAAAAAAAAAAGCAAACATTCTACTCCAAACCTTGGCGGGAATGAAGATGAGCACACGCAGAATCCTCCCCACTGCGTGCTCAGTAGACCCCCACCTCAGCGCTTCAAGGCTCTCCTTCGTCTTCTGTTTACGCAGCTCCCAGGGCCCACCAGACCCTCAAAGCACACCCCGCTAACCTCTCGGTCCCAGGAAGCACCCTGGACAAGCTGTCAGCACAAGCCACCAAGGCAGCATGGCAATCCACCTCCATTCTCACACTTACGTGGTCCCGGCCCAGGACACTCTCAGGGTCCTTGTGCCATTAGGTGCAGGACGTGACAACCGCTGACAATGCTTCCTAGGACACTGCTCATCAGGACTTCTCACACACAGTTCTTGAGGCTCAATGAAAACCCATTCCTCCCACACCTCTCACATCAAAGAATGAGCTGCCAACAGGACCAAGTCCTGACTGCTCAGGTGCTAAGGGAGGCGGCGTTCTGGAAAGCCAGACTGCAGAGGCACCACCCGCCCACAAGGCCTCGCACATCTACTCGCAGGCCGGACACACCGCGCCACCAGCCGCATGCCTGGACAACCTCTGCTGACAATAACTGACCTCCAGGAAAGGGGCCGTCACCCACAGAACAGCAGTTACAAGACAGGGTCACCTGGCTGTATAACACAAATGTGACCTGATATAAAAAGTACCTCACTACTCGGAAATGACTTCCAATAAAATGAGGGCTACTTAAAGTAGCCTGTAAAAATACACTTCTCTAGATACCTCAGCACTCAGTGTCTGCTTCTGTAGAGCACATGCAGGCTGCTGCCTTTTAAGCAACCCCGTGAAGCCACGGCACATACAGACAGACTGGCACTCCGGCAGCTGTGGGCGAGCACCGGGGAGCTCCAACCGTGCCAGGGCAAGGCTGAGAAGCCATGCCACTCCCCAGTAATGACCGTGTCAACACACTCCAAGTACTAGGTGTTAGTTAGGTATTAGCTAAACTTTGTGAGCATACCAACCTTATTAAAGAAAGGGCCAGGAAACAAGTAGAGAAAAACACCAACAATAGCACGCTAATAGAATATTAGTATAAATTCACTAATATCTGGAAAGAACTGAAGTTCCAAACATAGAGTGATTTTTATTACTTAATCAGCTCTAAACATTTGACCAACAGGCCCGTGAGGGGTGGGCCCTAAAATGACACCATGTCCTAACCCCTGAGCTCCCCAGAATGCAGAGAGCAGAGCCACAAGAATCTATTCATGGAAGCTAGCACCAGACAGCATCAACTACCAACAACGAGCATCTCCTTCTCCAAGTTACATCCCAGCTTCCAAATCAGAAAAAAAGGAACTGTGTGAGCTTCTATCAATTCCAAAACTTATTAGATGACAAAAAGAATCACCTTTTACAGGAGTAAAACTACTGTCCAGGAAACTTAGCCACCAACGACAGACATTTACATGGAAAGTCTAAAAAGTGCCCTCAGCTGTTGGTCAGGACACAAGGTTCTGGGTCCAGCCCCCACCCACTAAGCTGAGCACCCTGGACAAGCCTCCCTCAGTCACCAGAGAGTGTGGGCTGGGACCCAGGTGCTGTGGTTCTGAAACATCTCAGGGACCCAGGAAATCAGACTTCATTTCACTCACTGAATACTCTTAAAAACTTTTCTGCTCTACTAATCTGTAATGCAAAGGAGAAAAAAAAGAGGTGCAGATGTGTCTTGTGTATATTTTGCATTATTCCTATATATGTACATTGCATTGTACGACTTGACTTTTTCATTTTAAAATCTTGAAAACAGACAGACGGAAAAACACCTGCATGCGGGAACACTGCCCAGAACGGGCAGCTGCTGGCATGGCCTCCAGCCTCCCTCAGAGGTCACCCGTGCAGGAGGCCACCACCCCAAAACCAGGCAGAGCTGGTGCCCAGCAGCCAGGGGCTCCTGTGCTCTGCTCAGGGCCTGCCCCATCCCCGGATGCAGGCACTACAGGAGGAGGCTGAGGCCTGGGGGGCCCAGCCAGGTCCCCCACCTAGAAGCAGCGCCCAGGAGGGACTGACTTCATCCCCAGTGCAAACACTTCAAGCCCAAACAGCCTCAATCTGCCCCTTGATCTTAACTTTACTTAACGTGACTCATGGAGGCACAGCCCTCAAAAACATGGATCAACCTGTGGAAGCACAAGGCGATAAAACCACTAAACAAGCGAGGTTCAGGTCTGCGAGCGAGAATCTCGAGAAAGGCCAGCCGCCCAGACCCATGCCGTCCCGCTGGACGTAGCTCCCAGATGGCACAGCTCTTCAGCTTCTACACCCAGGGTGTGGGAAGACCACCGCCACACCGTGAAAACGGGAGACGGATGCTCTACCTCAGGAGGTAACAGGTGCCAACCAGCAGAAACAGCAAAGTGCACCGACAAGAAGGCGGGGTTGGCAACCAAGGGGTGAGAATTATGGACAGTTCATGTGAAGATAAACACAAAGACATGGACGCACCCCCAGCCCCACCCCCGGAAACCCTGCGGTGAGCCCCTCCCTCAGCCCAGGCCCCCCTCAAGAGCGCCTCCCATCAGCACAGGCTGTCTCAAGCAGAAAAACACGCTCCGCTTAGTTCTGCAACGGCAGTTAAGCTAAATGCAACTTAGGACCCTGACAGAAACAGCACAGGCGCCCAAGACAGCCTCGTAGCCGCTCCGGGACAGATTCCCAGGCCAGGCGCCACCCTCCTGCCCTGCAGGCTGAGGTGCCGCGGTCAGGGCCCGCCCAGGACAAAGGCCGCCTCCGTCAGTCTGCAGGCGGACACAGGGTGAGTTTCCTCCGTCGGTCTGCAGGCGGACGCAGGGCGAGTCTCCTCCGTCGGTCTGCAGGCGGACGCAGGGCGAGTCTCCTCCGTCGGTCTGCAGGCGGACGCAGGGCGAGTCTCCTCCGTCGGTCTGCAGGCGGACGCAGGGCGAGTCTCCTCCGTCGGTCTGCAGGCGGACGCAGGGCGAGTCTCCTCCGTCGGTCTGCAGGCGGACGCAGGGCGAGTTTCCCGCACAACAAGTCCAACGTCCCCTGCTAGGTATCACTCTCTTCCGGCCACAGCCCTTTCAAAAACTTGTAATACTGATCTTTCAACCAATTAATTGGATATCAAATGACTTGTGCCTTGAACTTTACGGGCTACAAAAAAAAAAGGTGGTCTAACATACATCTGGGCGAACAGCAGGGTCACTGTCCCTTGCCCGCCTCCGGGCAGAAGCCTGCTTCTCTAGCCCCAGCGTCAGCCCCACAGGCAAGGCCTGAGTCTAGTGCCCACTCCGGATCGCACCCTTGCCTGAAACTCCCGAGGGAAGGACCAGAAGACCTCGTCTCAGGCACAGAGGTGCTGCTTGGCAGGGGCCTCCCTGGCCTCCCGAGACAGCCCGAGCTAGACCCCCTCACTCCACCTCCTCAAGGCAGCAGGCGCGACGCCCACCAGGATGGACATGAGAGCAGGGACAGCCGGGGCAGAGAATGGAGCATCACTGCCCACGCCCCACTGCCTCATGAGGCCCGCTGCCCCACACCCCCCACTCTGAACCAACGCTGTGTGCAGTGGGCGCGCCCCGCTGCCCGAGTGGCCCCAGAGACACATGCCCTCTGCTCCCCGTCACTTTTCTGGGATGGGTATTTCCGCCATTCACTTAATTCACGTATAATTTCTACAGTAAATTGTAAAGCCCATCGTCCGCTTCTAACTTCCATTTTTCCCCAGAACACAGCTTTCCTACTCTCTGTGTTTCCAGTGACACATCTTTTTAAACCTGAAGTTCTTCTCAAAGCAGGGGATGGTGGGGTGAGAGTACTGAGAAAACAGGGCCATGACACGCCCTCTCCCATCACACCCAGGGACCAGGGTGGCTGGAGTCTCCCCTCCGAATTCCTAGACACCACCTCCTCCTTTATATCCTCACAGGGGGGTGAAGGCAAAGCCAATCCACTCCCAGTCATTCTGACTTGGACCTGGCCTACCCCCACTGTCAAACTGAGAGATTTCCCACCTCAAAAAAACTCAAGACCCCCTCCTGGGCAGACCACTTCGGGGCTCTGTCTCCCGGCCCTGCTCAACAGGACCCCAATCCACTCGTTACCTTTCCTGCCACACCTTTCCTCCATGGGATCCACCTCCAATAGGTCTGGCTGCCCTTTCCAGCCTCTGTCCTGGGCCACCCTCCTCCTAAGATGGCCTGACTTGCTCTTCCTGCGCAGGATGCCACCTCTTCTTAAAAGCACTGCTCAGTGCTCTCCACCAAGCCTCCAGGTTTCAGAGCCAGAGGGGCCCCTCTCCTGCAAACTCCACCAGCACGTCGCCCGCACCAGTCTTCAGTGCAGCCGGCGCTGGGCAAGTGACACATTCCCCTCTTGGGTGGCACGCTCAGCACAGGCCTTGCGCAGGCCCCACTGTGCTTCCTCCAGCACATTCTGCACACCACAGGCAGCCAGGAAACACAGCACACACACGGGAAAAGCTAGGTTCGTCCAGTGTTAGCATGCTCCCTGAAACTTGGAACTCACTGTGCTTGAAAACACACACAAAGGTGTTCTCCCACGACAGAGCAGGCTACCTGTGGAAAAATCAGTCAGGTAGTCAGAAGCCAGCCATGGAGGGCTTTCCAGTTGTGCCAAATAGGGTCGGCAACAGGCCTGTGCTCCTCGCACTGCCAAGGTCACGAAAAGCACGACCATCAGGAGACGAGCAACGCAGTCCGACACGGGGCACCACGCTGTCCGCAGCTCTATCCCAGAACAGCAAAAGGACACTAGTGGGAAATCTAGTGAAACCAGAATAAAGTCTGGGGGTTAGCTACGAGCAATGCGCCAATGCTAATTTCTTAGGTTAGCTAACCACTGCCACATAAGCTGCTGTCTCAGGGGAGACTGGACGAAGGGCACCACGGAACTCTGTACTATGTCTGCACCTGGTCTGTATATTTAAAATTATTTCCCAAACTAAAAGTTTATCTTTAACAAAATGCGTCCAGCATGCTCAGCAACCCCCACAAGCCACGCTGCACTGACTGACGGCAGCATGGCCGCGTTCCTGGAGGAGCCCGCACAGCTGCGCAGTCACCTGACCCCAACCTCGTCCTCGTCTGCTCCAATGGGGTCCAAGGAATTCAGTGTGGCATGCAGAACTGCCCCCCAAAGACGGCCAGGGTACGTGGCAAAGAGGAAGGTGAGTGCTCATCAACAGAGAGGGAGGGCGTCCTGGATTACCAGGGGATCCGCTTAATCACAAGGGCCCCCTTGGTGGAAGAGGCAGGCAGAAGCCTCAGGAAGACATGCTGAGGAAGAACCGTCGGCGGATGCCACATGCTGGCTCTGATGGTGAGGAGGCGGCCTCTAGAAGCCGGAAAAGCAAGAAGATGGGCTCTCCCCGGGAGCCTGTGACCAGGGTGAGACTTCCAACCTACAGAACCTTAAACAAATCTGAACTGTTTTAAACTACTAAGTTTGTAGTAACATGTTACAATAGCAATAGGAAAGCAACACACCTAGGACGGCATTGAAATATAAAAACCACAGGTATTTCCCCAAATTCTGAAAGCCTATTTTCCTTTCCACCTTCTATTTCCTCCTTCAATCACCCCTTTTTACCTGCCCTCCATGTACCTTCTACCCCTCATTCCCTCTGAACCAACAATGGGCACAGAGATGAAGGCATCAAGGAAACAGAGAAGAGGTTATGGGTTAAAGTATAAGAAATTTTCTCTCTTATTTTCTAAAACATTCATCTCTGCTTAAATATTCTTTTTTCAAAGATTAAAGCTACTACTTCAAGTTTTCTTTTTTTTAAAAAGAGACATCTGATGAGTAATCAAATTTACCAGAATCAGATCTAATCATCTCAGCCAAAGAGAAAGTTCACATGTAAATCTCATTAAAGGTACACCTGCTGGAAATTGCTCAAGCTATGAGTGAAAGTACACATCACTTTTCCAGGTTTCATACAAAAGACAGAGGTCACAATCTAAAGATCACCTCTCTCACGTGTCAGGGAAGGTTTTCCTACAAGAAAATGTTTTGAATTTTAGTATGGTTATATATTAAACTCAAATTTCAGATGAACTATTCTCAAAATAATAAAAATACCTATGTAGTATTTAAATTACTAGTGTATTTATTATTAGTGTATTTAAATATACCAGGAACAAAACATACAACTCTAGCAAAGAAAAGATTCACAAAGTCTAAAAATTCCTTGAAACCAGAATAAAAAGTGAGGTTGTGGAACAAACTAACACTACAAGTTCTTGACACATTTTTCAGATTCCTAAAAGCTGGATTTTCTTCTTTGTAAGCATCCAAAATAGCAAGGTTTTTAAAGTTTTCCCATATCCTTAAATTATCCAGACATTTTAGTAATTAAAAAAAAAAAGCCAATTCTTTCAAAACTGTATCTTTGGATTGTTGTGGGGTTTTTTTTTTGGTTTTTTATTTTTACTTCCTGTTTTGCAGGAAGTAAAACCACATTTAGAAGCATGTTGCACGCTAACAAGGTCTAATTTCATAAGAGTGACAAGGTCCTCACTGCCTCTCTCATCCTCCTCATTTTAGGTGCATTCAAAAGGTATAACCATAAGGACCACAAGTTTACATTATCATCCCATATGAAGGGAAAGTCTTTTGTGTTTATTTTGCTAGATATAACTGGAAAAAGAGCTAATCAAAATTTTGGTCAAAACCTTACGACCTTCCTGTTGCTGACAAGAGCCCATTACTCCAGGACACTGCAATCCAGGGCCACAGTCTAAACACAGCTGCGCTGGGAGGAGAGAGAAAGCAACACTGACTATTAACCAGGGGAGAAAAGAAGGGAGATCTGTTTGCTACGTTTCAGATGAAAATTTTCAGATATAATAAAGTTAATCTTAAGCATTTACAAGTTCAGTTTCAACTTCAGCCATTCTTAAAGGTCCCATTTTTTTAGAGTTAAACAAGTATGTGGGGAAAAGCTTTATGAATTTTACTCAACCTTGACAAAAAAATTTTTTATTTAAGAGATCAAAAATATTTTGTGTTGAGAAATGACCATGATTTCCAAGGAATGAACAGGTGCACACTGGTTTCTTCCCAAGTGGAAAGAAGGAGCGCCGTGAGACTTGCAGGGTAATGAATAACTCACTGCACAGACGCCAAGGGCAGGACTGGGGGGGAGCACAGGCCTCGCCCTGAGCCCGGCGGTGAGCAATGCAGACGGCTGCCTGCCGCCAGACAGCAGCTTCAGCCTGGGCCTTACAGGCAAAGAAGGAAAAACGGGTGGGCAGAAGGGTTACCTTGTCCCAGCCCCTGAGACATCTTAGCCACCACAAATTAAAAGGATAGACTTCTTTCACTTTCACATTGAAACTTCACTTAACTCTTTATTCACAGAGCCAGCTTTACAACTGTGGGATTTCTTAGTCTTAGAACAGTGACTTTAAATGCTTCCAACCCAATCAACCAACTCCTATTCCTCACCTCTTGCTACCCAAAAAAACAAACAAACAAAAGAGCTCAGACAGTAAAGCTACACAAACCCAACCTACTGTTACAAAACCAAGAACCCAGGCCTCTATCACCCAAGTTCAGGTTTTTTAATAGCAATCTTTTTGCCATTTACAGAACAGATTCACTAAGAACATTTAGAAGACATAAACCTAAGTGGAGGAAAATAACATACAGCCCCATTCTGGTATACTTCCCTCCAAATGTGTCATTTTTTTCTTAATTAAAATGCTAAAACTCTCATAAGGCTAAGCCACTAACTACTCCCGCTGCATTTGGCCAGAAGCTGCTCCAGTCCTCAGTGAGACACGTTCCCATCAGAAGCAGCAACAGCCAGGCCTTCCGTTTCACACAGACTGCACAGCACTGAAACCTTTGTGGAAAGTATACCGAAATCAGAGTAAAGAACTGCTTCCGGACCTCTATTTTGGCCCAAAAAGCAGCAGTCCTATTAAAATTTTCTTTCACAGGAAGCATTTCCTTCTGACAAAGACAACCTTTCCCTTTAATTATTTTACTTTACCTCTTGTTCTGTCTCAATGTTGAAAGCTAATCCCACACCTTTACCTAAATTATAAAGGCAAGCTTGTGAAGGAACACATAGAAAAAATGGCTGAAGTTCACATGGCACAATTTCTAGTCCATCAAGTAAATGGGAAGTTCATGATCCTAAATTTCCCCTTTCAAAATTACTCAAATACAGACAGAAGGCTTATTTGAGCATGGCAACATTCTGATAAAGTCATTCAAAGTTTAAAGAGCAGATTACATAACCTACAACATTTCTTTCCTTCACAAACATTTCTTGAGCAACTTCTATGACTACAGCATCCTGCCCTGGGCTGGACCCGGGTCACGATCCGAAGTAAGCTGACAGCCCTTCCGTCATGGAGGACAGACATGAAACCAAGCGGTCCACAGTTGATAAACCATCCCGGTGAGCTCTACGCTGCCATAACAAGGTGTGGGGGCCACCTTCCCTGGGAGTGGTGACTAAGGCTCCCCGTAAAGAAGGAGTATTTAAGCAAGACCCAAAGTTTGGGTAAGAGTCATCCTGGGGGGAGGAGGGACTCGCGCGGGAGGCAACAGATGGACACAGCAGTCAGCAGGACAGACAGACACAGCACTCAGCAGGGCCCTGATGAGTCTGCGTGGAGGCCAGGAGAAAAGGAGGTGCCCAGCCAGTCTGGGAAATGAAAAGCCAACATTGCCCAAGCATAAGGAACAAAGAGGGAGAGTGACCAAGGGGAGATGGCCACTGGGTCACCCAAGGTCAACCAGGATTAGGTACCAGTAATCATTTTGGGCTTTATTCTAAAAATAACATCTGTATTTCTACCATATACATAAAATACTATTTGGTCCAAAGGCGAACTACAAAGAAAATTTTAAATACGAAAAGGTGGAGCAGAGCTAAGAAAAGCAGAGAATAACAACAGACACTGAAGTGCACTGCCAAGTCTAACTCTTATCTTCAAAGATGCCACACACAAGGCCCATCACACCAAAACAAGCACTTGGTAGTGAAAGGTCCAAATCAGAATTAGCAATGAGGGCGTTAAAGGGGCACTTCCTAAGCCGGGAAGCTTTCTCCGCCATTCTCCTTCTCACTGCCTGAGTAACAGGAGCTGAGGACTTAAGATAAAACTGAAAGAGGTGAAGTGCACAGAAATGCCATTTAAAATTCAAATTAAGAGAACACACAGAGAAAATATTTCTAGTTACCTGAGTTCACTCCATTTTTATAAAAAGTATACCAAACAGGCCACACTCAATCCCCCCACAGCACTGGCTAAAGTGTAATAATAAACTGACAGTGTATGGTCAGGCAAGCAGTGCACTGCCATTTTCACCAATTAACTACTAAATACCTTACTATTAAAAGAAGCTCATCCATTACACTTAAAATTTGAGAGATGAAGAGACTTACACAGGATAATGGATGGATGGAAACACTTATTTTGGCAACAAACACAGATGATTCTCAAACCAGCATTTACTGACACTTTCTGATTACGTTATTTAATTGACAGTGGGCTCAATGCCCATATGCAAAGCAACTCCCCTCATATGTGTGAGGAGACACAACCTAACACGTCAGATCTGCTCAGGAACTCAGGGCACACAAAGCTGCTGGAAAAATATCCTCAAGTACAAACAGCCTAGTTACTTCAGCTGCGTTTGTAGCGTTCGTTTGTCACTGTCTCAACACTGAGATATGGCTGCCACAGCGACCTCTGGTCCACAGCAGCCACCCTGCCTGGGGGACGACAGGGCCACCCCAGGGCCTGAGAAAGGCGGCTGACAGCGGCGCTGCAAGCTCGAAGGCTGACGCAAACCACAACTGCAGATGAGGAATTCAAGCCTACACTATGCCTTTAAATACAAACTGCTGCAAGTTTCAAGTGTGGGTCAAATTTAGCAATATTTCTGGGGGCAGCTTTTCACTCAACTAATGCAAGAGGCACAAAGAACAGAGAAAAATGTCACAGCAACTTGGTCTTTGTTCCCTCCCATCCCAGTCCATTGGGAAAGGCCAGCCTATCAGACGAGATGCTGCTCCAGAGTGGAGGGAAGGGGCAGCAAACAGCTGAATGGAGGGCGGGGGAGGAGGCACCAGTGTGAAGTTCACAAAGTTGAGCAAGATGTTTTTCCCTTGTTTTTTTTTTTTTTTAACTATAGTTGCAAAGTAGTATCAGAGTATTTGTGCAATCATTCTCAGAAGACACCAACAGGACTCGAGGTCCTCCAGAACAGCCAGCTAAATTTTTAAGAAAAATCTGGGCCCCAAATGCACCAAATAAACAGGGTTCCTGAATTACAACTCTTCAAGTGATGCCAAGGGCTGGGTTTGTGCCCAACCTACTCATTGTTCCTATCGCACTGTTCTCACAAGTAACATCATCGGACATGGTCTTGCTGAATACATCTCTCCATCCTTCCAAAGGACCAAAATACTGTTTTGCAGTTGAACATCGGCACCGGCTTGCATCTCGCAGTGGAAAAGGATCCCTGAGGGTGTTCTCAAATCACTGCAGAAAACTCCCACCAGACTTCTGTATAAGAAAGCCTGGAATCTGATTTCCCTACAAAGAGATCTGCAAGCCACCCTGTTCTTGCAAATGGATACAAAACCATTCTCATAAGCGGCGGAAACCATGAATCCTTAATAAACTACGCCTTCACTGTTAGAAAGAAATTGTTTTGAAAACACAGGGCCCTCTTAGGCCAGCTTCACCTCTCCGAGCCTCTTCCAAAACTCCTTGGAAGCTGCTGTGAAAGCCCAGCTTTCCCAAAACACCACAGAAACAGAAAACCTTTAACGGAGAACCAGGAAAAGAGCAGGCCGCGAGAAAAGCTGAGACTCACTCGGGAAGGCATCGGGTACAGGTTTAAGGCCACAACCCCTCCTTGAGGGGGCTGGATCCGTGTGGCGAGGCCGACCCCACACGCATGCACGCACACACTTGCACACTCGCACACAGCTACCGCCCTGCCAAGGATGATGAAATGAGGAACGGAAATTAACATTTCAGGCAACGTCTCACATTGTTCCTGGAGGCTGAGGGCCGCCTCCCCTCCCCCTCCCGCGGCGCCCCGCCGGGCCCGCATCCCGCCCCCGCGGCCCGGCCCCCACGCTCCCTCGGGCCGCAAGCCGCAGGCGCCCGTCCCCCTCCGAAACGCGAGAGCAGCGGGGACCCGGGACCGCACGGCGGCCCGCACAGCGCGGGGCTCCCCCGCGGGTCAGAGGTCGGCGCCGCTCCCGGCCCCGGCCCTCCTGCCCGCAGGCCCCGCGCAGCTCTCGCGGGGAGGCCTGCAGGCCGCGGGGCCGCCCGCCCGCCGCCCCCCGCCCGCGAGCGCCCCTCACCGGCTGCAGCGCCGCTCCAACTCCGGCTCCGCGGGCTCAGCGACGGGACGCGGGCGCGGGCGCGGCCATGCACCCCCGGCGCGGCTCCGGACCGCGCGGCCCGGGCGGGAAGGCGGTGGCGCGGTCTCCGAGCGCGGGCCGAGGCTGCGCGGGTCGGGGCGGGAGGCGAGGCCCCCAGGCGCGGGGGTGCGCGGGGCGCTACTGCGGGGGCGTCTGGCCGCGGGCCCGGCGGCGGCGCCTCCCCAGCTGCGGCCCTCGCTCCATCGCGCACAGTCTCCAGGCGGCCTCTGGCTCCAGGACCCGGCGGCGGCGGCGGCGGCGGCGGCGGCGGCGGGCGCCAGGCGCTTGAGACGCTGCCGCCCATTGGCCCGCCGTGTCCGCCACCCCCATTGGTCCGTCCCGGCAGAGCACCAGCATTGCACGTCATGGCGTCGGGCAGGCCTGTGACCCGCCTGAGGCGGGACTGGGCGGGCATCCGGATGGTGATTGGCCAGGGTCGTGCGTAGGCTCTCACGGGGCGAGGGGGGTAGGCGGCCACTGGATTGGCTGCCTGCATCGCAGAGGGGGTGGGTCTTTCGTTCTCGGAGATGACGATTGGGCGTTCCAAGTGCCGGAAGTGAAGAGGAGACTAGAAGAGAAACGGGGTCTGGTGGACCTGGGGGACGAGATGTCGGCAGTGAGGACCGCAGATCCCGCTCGTCGTGGAGCCGTCCCTCCTGCCCGCTGCTCGTCTTCAGGGACCGGTTCTGCGCCCGATGCTCAGCTGGGGCAGGACGCCGCCGGGGTCCTGGAGGACGCCGTCCCGAGACCCGGGGGCGATTCTCCTCTCTGGTGAGGTCTCGGGCTGGGGGCGCGTAGGCTCTCAGAGGAACAGAGAACATGGGGGGAGGGAGTCCCCAGCCTCGGAGCTTGCCCCTTTCAGCACCTCGGAACGCCCTTCCCGACCGTCCTCAGCCTCGGGAGTGTTTGGGAGACTCGCCCCATCCCTCCCAGCGCTGCCTTTTCCGCGTTTATGATACAGGATGTTGTGAGACGAAACGGTGCATGGAAGCCTCCGCTTCGCTGTTGGTGACACCATGCAGGCAGGTCGCTTCTGCTCGCGTCTGGAGAACGCTTCCCGTAAATCGGAAACATCCACGAGGCGTTCTCGTTGCTTATCTAGTATAAAGGAACGGTGGGGCACCTGGGCGAATCAAAGCTATAATTTAACAGGGGAAGCAGATGGTCTTTTATTTCAGTTTTAGTTACACAAAATGTGAAATTGTTCGATGACGATTTAACAGCAGTTATTTTGTTTGCAAATTTGAGCCAAAATTAAACTTATCAAGCCGGTGCTACATCTGGGTTTTTTTAAATGCATGTGTGTATTTGTCCAAAACAGCTAAACCAGAAAAGCCAGATGCGTAGCAACAGTGCTCCTTTGTTTTCGTACCCTGTATTCTACTGACATCTGGTAAGTAAATATGTATGGGGTTCAGACTGTGAAATCGTGGAATCGCAAATTCCAGCAAGCACAGGACCCTGAGGCCACCATTGCCACTTAGCAAAGGGTAGTGAGATGACCTTCTGTTGTGCTGTCAGGGTTCCCAGCCCAGCCCTGCGGCCCACTCCTGCTGACCCTCGGTGTTTAATTTAGCTCTCACAGGCTAGTTTCTTTTTTTGGGGAAATGGAAGCAACAAACAGTACTTCTGTCATAGGGTCATCAGGAAAATTAAGTGAGGAATATGTGAAATCTCTAGAACGGTGAATGGCAGTTGGAAGGTCGGTGGAAGTATTGCGTATATATACCATCATTGAGTAGATTTATTAATTTTTTTAAAAAAAAGAAAGGTGTCCCAAACAATAACTGAGAGTCTTTCAATCTCCTGGATGCACTCCACCCCCAATAACTTAATTGTATTGGGGGGTGAGAACCTGATAAAAACAGCCAACCATGGCCTGACAAGCACCCATGAAAAGATAGCCAAGCCAGGATTCCCATATTTGCCTCATTGTGAAAATTACTCTGTAAAATTGATGAAACTGACAGTACCAGGGCCTGCCTGAATCAATCTGGATGGGAGGGGACCAGGAATTGGTGTTTTTTGTTTTGGTATCTGACAGCAGTCATCCTTGGGAAAATTTGAAAAACTGTGACCTAAGCCAATCAGATACTCTTCAAGTTGGAATTATAAATAAAGAAGGTAATTTGCCCTGGAAATTGAAAACATGAAGTTACACAGAAGGGGAAACTATTAAGTGAAAACTATATGACAGAGAAAAGAAGTGTGGAGGTGAGGGACAGAATTAAGCTGTTTGATGCATTATTTCAACCGTTTACTGAGGGCCTGTCAGGGGCAGGCTACACACAGCGCTGGGGACCCACAGGGACAGGGCAGCCGAGTGTCCATCATCAGAGGCATCGGATGAGCCTCAGGCAGGGTGACACATTCACCAGCCACCACGGAAGGGCCCGGGTTTGAAAGAGTACGGGGTTATGAAAGGATACAGCCTGGGGCCACTTGAAGACAGTTTCCCTGAGTTACAGATGTTTGAGCAGCTGTCAAAAGGTTGAGAAATGGTGAACTGGGTGAGTTGTGGCCAATACAGGTCTGTGCTGTCCCAGAGGTAGCCCCCAGCCATGTGTAACGGCTGAGGACTTGGGCCAAATTGGGATATGCTATAAGTATATAACACAGTGGATTTTGAGAACCAAGCACAAAGAAAAGCACGCAAGATGTTTCAGTTTTCCCGCATATTATATGTTGAAATGATAATATTTTGGATATTTTATTGCATTAAATAAAATATAATGTTAAATTCATTGCACCTGTTAATTTTTCCTTTTTAGTCCAGGCTATTAGAAAATTTTAAATCATACCTGTGGCTTGCGTCTTTTCCTGTTGGACAGCTCTAGGCCAAGGGGACAACCCAAACCATCGCCGGCAGATGCACAGATGTCTGGTGGCTCGAGGGCCGGCCTTGGCTCTCTCGTTTGACACGTGTTTAAGGTGTTTTAAAGGCACGCTGTGCCTGGGACCTTTCTGAGCTGGGTATTAAATGCAGGATGGAAGGGATGGGGGGCCATATTCTGTAGGTTGACAGGGAGGACGGGGAAAGTGCAGTGAGGAAATGAGCTGTCCAGGGGGTTGGGGCAAGAGCGTCCCACAAGGAGTGTGAAGTGGCTGCAAAGGCCCCCGAGGTGGGAGCCCTGAGGAGCTCTGTGAGCCACGAGCAATGGAGCAGCAGGGGAGAGAGGCAGCCGGCCTGGGGGTACCCTGGGAGGGAAGCTGCTGGAGGGCTGTCGGAGGATGACCTGCATCTTCACGGAGTGGCCCAGGGCCAACAGGCATAGCCAAGGCTCTGTGAGATGCTGGTGACGAGGTGGTGAGACGTGCTCAGATCTGGGGTCTGTTTTGGCGATGTATGAGCAAGGTTTGCTCGGGACATGGATGTGGGCTACAAGAGAAAGAGAAGGTGCCGAAGGAAGCTGGCACTGACGGGAGGGGCTCCTGGAGGAGGTGCGGGTTTGGGTTGAAAACGTGGGATTTTAGATTTGCCCAGTTAAGTTTGAGGTGCCCCTTGGGCCTCTGGTGGGGGTGGTAGACGGGTACAGGGAGGGGTGGCCCAGGAGGCCAGAGCCTCGGCGAGCCCGGGGACAGCCCCACCCAGGCCTGGGAAGGCCCCCGGTCAGGGCCTGCAGCAGTGCGAAGAAGGGACAAGACAGGCAGGTGGGGGAGCCGTTCAGTTGGATGGCGGTGGGGCAGGAGCCAGGTGCAGACACAGCACCTGCAGGGGTGGGAGTAAAGGACCCACGAAACCAAGTGGGAGCCTGGGGTGCTGCCTGCTCTGCCCGGCATCTGCCAGGGAGCCCAGCGTGCCAGATCATCCAGCTTTTCAAAGGAAACTGGAAACTAATTTTTATGGATCTAATGACAACTAATTTTTGAAACACAGTATGGGCCCAATGAAACACATCACATCTACAAACTCTTGGTCTTGAGCCCCTAAAGGGTTCCGAAACAGCAGGGAGCTAAGCCCGGGAAGCTTTACTTTAATGCAGAGTCCTGGGCCCTGTCCCAGCAGTTCTGATTCTGTAGATTTCTGGAGTGATATGCAGAGGTGGGTTTTAAAAAGCACCCAGGGTGGTCTGGGGGCTCCATCCCTTGCCAGAAAGCCCGCCAGCCTCACCCAAGGCCTTGGCCAGGCCTCGTGGATCTGCCCGTCGCTACCCTGGCCTCATGGAACCCAGACTGACGGTGGTAATCACCCTTCCTGCCAGCTCAGGGCAGGCACTCAGAGCCCTTCTCCCCCCCAGCTCACCCCTCAGGGGCTCTTTGCTCCCTTCCTTGCAGGGTGGCCAGCGGTCACGGGGGGAGGCTGTGCAGCCACCCTGCTTGCTTCTACATTCTCTTTACACAAGTGGGCAGGCCCACCTTCCGGCAGCTTCCATCCTGACTTGCCCCGTGGCTGAGCCCAGCCCACCAGGATCCTCAGCCCTGGAATATGGGGTCTGAGCACATCTCACGATGACCTGTGCCCTGTTTAGGTGTCCAGTGGCCATGGCTCTGTGTGAGTCGCCCACCCAAGCCTTGGGGAGAGGAAACTGCGGCCTGGCCTGAGAGCCATCGAACCCCCACACACACCCATTTCTTCAAACTGCGTAGCCAGTACTTTTTCTGCAGCGCTATCCATTGTGTTGTCATTGTAAAGACCGAATATATGATGTAGTCTTTCCTTTAATCAGCATATCAAAAATCTTACAATCCACCTAGAAAGATGGGGAGTAAAACCAGCCTTGCTAAGAGGTTTTTCCTAGTAAGGCTGTCATCATATTGCATAATGTGTTTTTATGTAATGAATTCCAGCCTGCAGAAGGCAGGGGCCTTACTCAGCTGGAAAGATGAATCGTTTATTCATTCAACAAATATTTCAGTGCCTGCCATGGGCTGATCTGTGCCTTGGGCGCTGTGGCTTGAGCAGCAATGAAACAGATGAAAATGCTCAAGGCCTCCCGGACCAAGCAAAAGGGCTCCAGGCGCTGCCTTGTGGTGACGTGACTCACGTCTCCCACGCCAGGAACGTTTGTGGGTGGTCACATTCGGTTAGTGGCATGCGCCCACCTCCATCTTCTCTCCCTGGGTTCAGAGATGGGCTCCGCCCTTCACTCGTCCCCGGAAATCAGCAAGCGGTGTGACAGTGCCCGCAACCCTTTGGCTGGTGCCAGTTCTAGGATAACAATGTTTATTTTCCAGGATGGCCGATCAAGAACCTTTTACTAATGCTGAATTCAGTACAGATTTCAAAAGCAAACTCCACAAGTACCCCTTGGGTTCGTTAAGATGTCTCCGCTGGAGAGGGGTTATGGAGGAAGAGCCATGCTGTGCTCCAGGGATGGAATATTAGTGAAACGTCGTGGTTCCAAGGCACGGGGCCGGGCACTGAGTGGCGACCAACCAGCGTGTCCAAGAAACGGGCTGAGCGCCGGCCGCCAGGCCTGACTCTGAGGAAGGCCTCACAGAACTGTTGGTCTGGAAGATGAAGCACATCACTGGGCAAAAAGTGGGTCCATGGCAACTCAAATGTAGGGACACCCGAGTTGTTCAATTGAGTAGATGTGTAGGGAGCAGGGGACACAGAGGGAGGCAGTGCAAAGACGGATGGTGGCCAGGCCTGGCTGGCCGTGAGCTGCCCCACAGGACACTTATCTGAGGGGCGAGCAGCAGGGACGGGCTCTTGTAAGGTCTGTAGTGCTGGGTTCGCTGTGCGTGGGAGTGAGGAAAGCCAGAAAGGTGCCAGGCCGGGGCCAGGCAAGGTCCAGAATGCCACCCAGCCCCTTCCAGACCCGGAAGTCCCACTCGCAGCCTCCAGATCCTCCGTGCCTTCCTATGCCCCACAGCTCCTGCTCGGGAGAGGTGTCCTGTGCTGGTACACGCCTTTCTCACGATAGCCATACGATACTGGTCAGAGAAGTGCTCGGTATTAGATGATTTAATGAATGTTGTCGTTGAAACCAGGTCTATTTTGCAGCTTTGAAATGTATCCAGAAAATAAAAAGATAGGCTTCATGCAAGTGAAATTTAGAAACACCACTGGGCTGTTGCTGCATTTTAGTTTTAAATGACTAAAGTGTCTTTAAAACAATCCTACCACAATATACACTGTACAGTAAGGCCAGGGCTCCTTCAGGGTCCAGGGGACAACTGTGCTCACGCTGCTCCACACTGTCCCAGACCATCGCTTCACGTCATCACTTTCACCACTAGAGACATATTTTAACCCTAATCTACAAGATTTGTTTTATTTTGATTATTCTCCTTACAAAACTGTAACTTCACATAGGGTTGTCTTAGAGTCCAAGTAACAAATAAACCAACAAGCTAAATAAAACATAAAATAGCAGGGGTTTATAAAACAATGAACCCAGTAGTGGAAAATAGTAGAAATGTAAGAAAGTTCTTTCATGAACTAAAACAAATGTATGTCACTGTTACAAGGTGCAAATAATAGGATGGTATATGGGGAAAATACACCTAATGCAAACTATGGACTATAGTTAGTAATATTTTAACATTCTGTCATCAGTTGTCACAAAGGTACCAAACTAATGCTAAGTGTCAATGATGGAGAGGAGAAGGGGCATGGGGATTTTCTTTTTGGAGTAAAGAAAATGTTCTAAAATTGATTGTGGCAATGAAAGCACAGCTCTGTGATTACCATGAGCCACTGATGGGACACTTTGGATGGATTCAGTGGTGTGTGACTGTATCTCAATAAAACTGTTTAAAAAACAACAACAGAGGAGATAGCAAAGCCCAAAATGCATGCTTTGGTTTGAGATATATACTAAAACAGTCTTCCTATCTCCAAATACTCTCAAAGGTAACACAGTCAGCTCTCATGACTTCTCAAATGAAGCCAGTCACGAATTCCAGAAATACAGGATGCTTGGGGAAAACAGCCACTGACCAAGATCTGCTTGTATGTATGTGTTTCCAGCGAACATGGGGGGTGAGGTCTTAAAAAGGACCATAGTCCAAATTACACGCAGAAGTGGTGACCCCATCCTCTCTCAGATTTGCCCTTTAAATTACAGTGGATAGAAAGGAAGAAGTAAAACTTTCCATATTCACAGATGACATGATCCTATGTACAGAAAATACCAAAGACTCTACAAGAAAGCTAACAGAGTAATAAATGAATTTGCAAAGTGGCAGAGCACAAGAGCAACATACCAGCAATGAATAATTGAAAGGAAATCAAGAAAACAATTCCATTTACAATAAAAGCAATTAAAAGAATGAAATATCCATGAATAAATTTAACCAAGGATATGAATGTAGGGACTTGCACATACATAACTACAAAACATTGGTGAAAGAAATTAAACAAGACCTAAATAAATGGAAAGGCCATCCAGGTTCATGGATTGCAAGACTAAATACTGTTAAGATGTCAGTACTACCCAACAAGATTTACAGATTCAACGCAATTCCAGTCAAAATCCCAACAGCACTCTTCACAGAAAGGGAAAAGCCAACCATCAAAAACATGCAGAAGGGCAAGACACCCTGAATAGCCAAAACCCTTTTGAAAAGGAAGCATGAAGCTGGAGGACTCACACCACCCGATTTTAAAACATATTACAAAGCCATAGTAATCAAAACAGCACGGTAATGTACAGGGGCAGATGAATGGAACAGAATTGAGAGATCAGAAATAAACTCGCACGTCTACAGTCAACTGATTTTTGACAAGGATGACAAGTCCACTTAGTGGGGAAAAGAGTCTTTTCAACTCATGGTGCTGGGAAAAGTGGATACCCGCATGCAAAAAAACTGAACGTGGACCCCAACTTCACACCATATAAAACTCCAAGTGAACCAAAAACCCACGTCTAAGAACTAAGAGTATAAAACCCTTAGAAGGATGAAACCAAGTGGAAAGCAGAAATGACTGAGGGTGGGGAGAGACACAGCCCAGTGATGGATCGACATGAGGCCACTCATCCAAGCCGGGACCTTTACTATACAGGAGTCAACTGATGCCTTTTTATGTTCAATTCATGCTCAGTCAGGACTCTGATGCTGGCTGCTGGAAGAGTTTAATACACAGAGATTAGAAATGATCCTTTTTTTTCCTTCTTGTCAAGCACAGCTCCATCAAACATGAGCTTGTACAACTTTGGACACTCACGTATTAAACAGACATTCCTAGAAACTGTCATATATCTCTTCATTTCAGTACAGACCAGGACTATATATTTGTTTAAAGGCTTATTTTAAAGGTTGAAAGGTTTTTCTAAACTTTGATCTTGCATCTCAGTTTGGCTTGTGAACATGCATGGACGTGCGTATTTCTGTTTTTTTGGTGTCCCTGAACACTGCTCAGGGTATTAAAGATACATAGTTCCTTACCCAAAACCCTGGAGGCTGTTTGTGTTTCAGAATTCAGAATATCGGATTTCAGAAAGGTTATACAGACCATAAACACACCCAGTGGGGCCTCAGGCAGTTCCCCATAATCAGATGCAGGGACATATTTGTATATGAATATTAACATTAATTGAGGTAAATGAAGACTATAAACAGCCATGTATTATCTTAGGTCAAAGTTTGCCACCAATTGAGTTTTAAACCATTTTTGTGTTTTGAAGCTTCCTTTAGGTTTTAGAGTTGTGTGTAAGGGTATGTGTCCCTGTCTTTTGTCCAGACTGAAAGGTCTTGCTCTCCCCTTGTCACCATTCCTACAGCAGATACTAAACTTTTCTTTAGGGTGATGTTAAGAAGTCTCTCCTTCATAATTGGTGAAATTTGAATAAGGTCTGTTCATTAGATGATAGCACTGGGTCAAAGAAAATTTCCTGACTTTGATAGGAGAATGTCCTTGTTTTTAGAAAATACACACTGAAATATTTAGAGGTAAAGGCCATTATGCCTGCAAACAGTTCATAAAAATATATACATGAATATCTGTGAGTGGTGTGTAGAGAGAGAGATAATAAAGGAAAAAACATGTTGAAATGTTCATATTTGGGAAATTTTTCATTTGGGAAATGAGAGTACAGAGTAATTCTTTGTATTATTCTTACAATTTTTCTCTAAGTCTGAAATCACATCAAAATGAAAAAAAAAATTGTGGGAAAACGAAGAAACAAACATACAAAAAACTGAGAAGTACTGATGACACATGGCTCCAAACCAGCTTTTTTCCATTTCCTATTGCTTCTCTTACACAACAGCAAAGATAATCATGTGACATACTTTAAAAATAATTTTACTTTTTATTTCCTCATAAAAATATGTTATTTTTGATGGAAGGGTTCAGGATCTCATGGTGCTATACATTCTTTTCAGATTATTTGTCTTTTTTTACTTAAATAGTCTCCTCTCAAAGACAGCTCCTTTTTTTCATCTGAACACCTACAACACTTCTTCTCCAGCAACATGGGCTTCCTCTATTGTAAGGTGGCACACGGATCTGATGTCACTCTATTTGTGTTGCGGGGAACAATATTTATGGGTTAATTCAAGGATTCTGCACAGACTTCCATTTTATTTTTCATGTACCTTGAATGATTTCTCTTATGTATGGCCTTGAGCATGATTTCTATGCATATATAATAAAAGGAAAATCAAGATTAAAAAAAAAACCCTTAGAAGGAAACATAGGCAAACATCTTCAAGACCTTGTATTAGGCATCATTGAATTCTTAGACTTTATACCAAAAGCACAAGCAACAAAGAAAAAATAGGTAAATAGGACCTCATGAAAACTTTTGTGCATCAAAGGACAACTTTGTGTGAAAAGTCAATCTACAGAATGGGAGAAAATATTTGGAAAACATATATCTGATAAGGGTTTAATATCCAGAATATATAAAGAACTTCTACAGTTCAACAACAAAAAGACCAAAGAACCCAACTAAAAACAGGCAAACATGTTCCTCAGAAAATTAAGTATAGAATTACCATAATACCCAGCAATCCTACTGCTAGGTATATCCACAAAAGAACTGAAAGGAAGGACTTGAACAGATATTTACACACCAATGTTCATAGAAGCGTTATTCTCAATAGTCAAAAAATGGAAGCAACTCAAGTGTCCATCAACAGATGAATGGAAAGACAAAATGATACATACATCCAATGGAATATTATTCAGCCATAAAAAGGAATCAAGTTCTGAGGCATGCTACAACATGGATGAACCTTGAAGACATCATATTGAGTGAAATAAGCCCAACACAAAAGGACAAATATTGTATGATCTCATTGATATGAATTAAGCAGAATATACATATTCATAAAGTAAAAAACTAGAATACAGGTTCCCAGGGACTGCGTAAGTGTAGGGAATGGGAAATTAATGTTTATTTGATACAGAGTTTCTGTTTGGGGTGATGGAAAAGTGTTGGCAATGAATGATGGTGATGGAGGCACAACTTTTTCAATGTAACTACCACCACTGAATTGTATATTTGCAAGTGGATAAAATGAGAAATTTTAGGTTGTATATAAGTTACCAGAGAAAAATAACTCTAGAACTATACAACACAAAGAATGAACCCTAATATAAACTATGGGCTATAGTTAATAGTTTAATTATAACAATAATGTTTCATCATTTGTAACAACAGTACCAAACTAAGGCAACCTTGGGTTGTCCATCTCACCTCAAGCCGGCTTTGGTCTGGGTGACCAACAGCAAAAGGCAGAGTGACATGGTTCTAAAGATGGTGGCTTCCATCCAGGGCTCCGGCTTCCTCTCTCTCTGGTCAGTGGGTCTGGGGAAGCCAGAGCCCATGTCGTGTGAGCAGCCCCTTGGAGAGCCCGCTGGGGAAGGGACTGAGGCCTCTAGCCAACAGCCATGCGAGTCGGCCTGGAGGCAGGTGTAAAGTCCGGGGTACCAGCCACCCACAGCTGTGCCAGGGACCCTGCAACCAGCCGGGCAGCTGCCTGATTTCCAACCCTGGGGAACTGTGTAAGATAATAAATATCTCTTGTTTTAACGTCAAAGTTTTGGAGTAAATTGTTACATACAATGGAAAACTAATACAATCTGCAAAACAAGTGGCTAAATTACAGAATTTGACACACACGGTCCAGAGCTGTGGGGGTTAACGCTGTGTGGAAAGGACACAGGCCTTGCCCTTTTGAGGTGTCTTTTGAATGTCTGCCCCAGATTCCAAACCCAGCAGTCTCCAGGAACATCGATGAATCCTTTGCTCAAATTCTTGTACAGGTTTTTTTCACTAGTAGAGATGAACTTGTCATCCTTTTAAGAAAACAAAATCTGTGATTATGAAATCTTCTTGCACTTTAACTCCAGTGAATGAGCCTTATGAGGAAAAAGTGTTTCCAAAGAAAGATCTTTAATTCAAAAGAAGAATTTACCAACATTCAAAGACATAAACTAGTTTATTCAAACATTCCACAAGGTAGCATATTTCATATAAACAACATCCTACTATCCCCGAAACACACAGCTGTAGACCATGTCGTTCAAAGCTGCATGAAGCTTCAGCAGAACGAGCTCTCGAGTCTCCCGAGGGGAACACTGTGCAACAGTCTGAGGCTGTGAAGGCCAAGGTCAGCGCGAAGGCCAAGGTCAGCGCAAAATCAATTGTGCTCAAAAAAACATTTTTTTTGGAGGTTCAGAGATTTATGTTTAGCTGTTGTCATGTTTGGGAAGAAGCATGTAACTATTTGCTCAGATATTAATAAGAAGTCTAGATAGTAAAACCAAAAGGGGTCAAAAAGTAGCTGCTGTCTCCAGACTGCTAGAATACCGCGCAAGGATCACTCCCCTTTCACAGGCAGGGCAGCAGGTGTCAAGCCACGGAGCAAAGGGTGAGGTTCAAGGCCCAGCAGTGGGGACCCACATGCTCTCTGCCCATGTCCTCTCCCCACAGCCCGGGCCCAAAGGGCGGCCCCCGGGTGCCAGCTCTGTTCCTGCCGCCAGCCAGGGAGGCCCGGGACCCAGTGAGCTCCCGGCACAGCCTCCCACACAGAGCGGAGCGGCCGAGCCGGGAAGGGAGGTAGCTCTGGGGAGTAAGCGGGTGTGAGGCAGAGGAAGGGGCTGGAGGAAAGCGGGGCGGCCCTGGGGGAGGGGGCCTCGGGGTAGAGGAAGATCCGGGGATGGCTCTCCCATGGCTCCTGCTCTCCGGGGCCCCAGGAGACGCTGCTCCTTTCCCACGATTCCCTGTAATAACTCCCAGGTGTGGACGCTGCCCAGGTCACAGGTTGCTTTCACAGGCATTTATTGAGATTTATCTTTACAACTACCCTGTGGGAAACTCAAGGTTGATACTAGCCTCACTGTACAGGTAATTATTACCCCCACTTTACTGATGAGAAAATTGAGGCTTGGGAAGGTAACTTGCTCAGAGTCACAGGGCCAAGAGGAACAGGACCCCTGGGCTCTCGCCATCACCGGCTCTGTTCTGACTGAACAGCCAGAGTCAAAGAGGCTCGACTGAAATAATTTTATTTCAAACAAAATTACCAACCGGATTGCTTTTTACACCCTCCCCAGGCACTTCCGAATTTGTTGGAGGATTTGAGTCACAGGCTTCTGATGAGGAAGCCAGGCATGGGGCCTGGGTCACTTCCGATCTGGGTTCTGTTGCACAAGCCTCAGCAGGCACAGCAAACCACTCCGGGAAGCATGTCAGGGTCACGGGACAAGGCGGGAGGCCGAGCACACCGGGTGGGACAGCTGCTGTCTCTTAACCAGGCCCAGGCGGAGGGAGCAGGGGGAAGGGGAGAGGCGAGTTCTAGTCAGCGGTAGCTGCTCTCCACCAGCCACCCCCACCCCAGAGAAATCCTGCTGCTGTTCCCCCTAAACCTTTGCGGTTTCAGGGGCAGTGGGCAGAAATTTTACTTTTGTCATCTACAAAGAATTTTGGCAAAGAGCGAAGGCTCAGAAGGTAGGTCAGACTGGCTTTTCAGAGTCTGTGCCCTCGTATCTTGGCTGGGCTCTTAGGTTACAATTCACTTTTCTGAGTCTAATTTCCTATCTGTAAAATAGGGATACTAAAAGCATTTACTTCATCAAGTCATGAATACTAAATGTTTGTGAACTGTTTGACAGGCAGCCTAACACTAGTTAGCATTGAGTAATATTCATTATTGTTATAATTTTTCATTGTGAGGAATTTGGGGAATATAGGTGTATTCATTAGGGTTCTCTAGGGAAACAGAATCAACAAGAGATATTTGAATAAAAGATTTAATTAAAATGTCTCATATAACTGTGGGGATGCACGAGTCCAAATTCCGTAGGGCAGGCAGCCATCTGGCAACTCCAATGAACTCCTCAGGAAACACCTCGCTGGCTAGCAGAAGTGAAGGTCCTCTGTCTGTCTCAGTTAAAAATATTCAATGATTGGATTAAATCTAGCTGATTGCATTCTCTCATTGTGGAAGACATGCCCTTCGTTGATATCATCAGTCACAACTGCAGCCAACTGACTGAGGATTTAATAAAGCAACCTTCTGGTTTATTAACCAGCCACAAATGTACTTGTAGTAATGGTTAGGCCAGTGCTTGCTTGACCAGACACCTGGGCCCCATCACCTGGCCAAGCTGACACCTGACCCAACCACCACAGTCCACCCCTTGTCAAGCTGGCAGTTATAAACATCACCTTAAACCATACTTTAAGTAGAGAATAATAACAGACATATTTCCCCTAACAATACTCTGCTGTCCTGCATACAACCAGAAATGAACCTCTCCAGAATAGGGTGCAAGTCCTTGGATGACATTAACTCTTAAACTAGATTTCCTTTAAATCTATGCTATGAAATGAACATTCCCCAAGGTGATCAGCCTGCTACCTGGTGGCAGGTTGATTACACTGGAGCACTTCCATCATGGAAGGGGCAGTGATTTGTTCTCACCAGAATAGACACTACTCTGGATATGAGTTTGCCTTCCCTGCACGCAATACTTCTGCAAAATTCATATGCTATGAAATGAACGATACAACTTATGTCATATAAGGAGATAAGACAGAGAAGAAAACAAAGATATTTGCTTTATGTACAAATACAAACACACACATAACAAAAGGAGAAAATAGTCATGCCATCATAGTCCTCGTTTCTGTAACTGGTCACGTGGTCGTAGTTCATATTTATCCCTACATTCTTCCACTACCTATTCCAGGTTCCCTTTACCCTCAGCAAGCACTTCGGCTGGCCGTGGTTCTTTGCCTGGTGGGGTGACCCAAATCCTCATTCCTGAAGTTTCGCGGTCATTGGTAGTCCTGCCTGGATTGGGCTGTTGCAGTTTTCCATTGACTTTAATCACAGGTCAGAGTAGTACTAGGAGACGCCCTAGGGGATCTCCTGTATTCCAGGAAAAACTCGTCTTTACTTCCAGCAGTTGCAGTGCTATTTCCCCTTGATGGTCAGGATCAATCACCCCAGCCAGTACAGCAATCCCCTTCCTTGCCTGCGGATTCAGAGGCATAAGAAGCCCAGAGTGGCCAGGTGGCATCTTAACTTCCAGTTCAGTGGGATTATTGTGTCTCCTGGTGGAAGCACTCCTCCCTTTGGAACCAGGACTTGTAGACCAGCTGAGCTTAAGCTTGCAGGGACAGGAAGCAAAACTTTTCCTAGTGGATCACTAGGAGTGATAGTGAGTGGTGCCCCTCCTATTTCCACCTCTTGATTCCTGGACCCATGAATCCTGGCTGTGGGAGAAACAGCCCCATAGCGTGGACGCTGATTCAGAGCACACACGGCCTCCTGGAGAACACTGCCCCAGCCCTGCAAGGTATTGCCGCCTAGTTGGCGCCATAATTGAGTCTTCAACAGGCCATTCCACCGTTCTGTCAACCCAGCTGCCTCTGGGTGATGGGGGAACATGGTAAGACCAGAGAATTCCATGAGCGTGTGCCCATTCCCTCACTTCATTTGCTGTGAAGTGGGTTCCTTGGTCAGAAGCAATGCTGTGTGGAATTGCATGATGGTGGATAAGCGATTCTGAGAGTCTAGGGATGGTAATTTTGGTAGAAGCATTGCATGCAGGGAAGGCAAACTCATATCCAGAGTAGTGTCTATTCTGGTGAAAACAAATCACTGCCCCTTCCATGATGGAAGTGGTCCAGTGTAATCAACCTGCCACCAGGTAGCAGGCTGATCACCTTGGGGAATGTGCCATGTTGGGGACTGAGTGTTGGTCTCTGCTGCTGGCAGACTGAACACTCAGCAGTGGCTGTGGCCAGGTCAGCCTTGGTGAGTGGAAGTCCATGTTGCTGAGCCCATGCGTAACCTCCATCCCCACCACCATGACCACTTTGTTCATGAGCCCATTGGGCAATGACAGGAGTTGCTGGGGAAACAGACTGACTGGTATCCACTGAATGGGTCATTTTATCCACTTGGTTATTAAAATCTTCCTCTGCTGAAGTCACCCTCTGGTGAGCACTCACATGGGACACAAGTATCTTCATGTTTTTTGCCCATTCAGAAAGGTCTATCCACATACCCCTTCCCCAGACTTCTTTGTCACCCGTTTCCCAATCATGTTCCTTCCAAGTACCCGACCATCCAGCCAAACCATTAGCAACAGCCCAGGAATCAGTATACAAACACACCTCTGGCCAGTTCTCCTTCCAAGCAAAGTGAACAACCAGGGGCACTGCTCAAAGTGCTGCCCACAGGGAGGATTTCCCCTCACCACCATCCTTCAGGGACATCCCAGAAAGGGGCTGCAGTGCTGCAGCTGTCCACTCTCGGGTGGTGCCTGCATATCATGCAGAACCATCTGAAAACCAGGCCCATTTTCTCTTCCTCAGTTAACTGAGGAACACCCCAAGATGCCATAGCTGTGGACTATGAAAGAGAAGGTAAGGTGGCAGGAGTGGGGGGCATGGGCATTGGGGCCACTTCCTCGTGTAACTTACTTGTGCCTTCAGGGCCCGCTCTAGCTCATATATATAACATTCCCATTTTATGATGGAGGCTGCTGTGCATGCCCAAATTTATGGGTTGGTGGGTCAGACAGCACCCAGCTCATGACAGGTAACTCAGTCTCATGGTAGCTTGGTGGCCCATGGTTAAGCGTTCTGTCTCTACTAAGGCCCAGTAGCAGGTCAAAAGTTGTTTCTCAAATGGAGAGTAGTTATCTGCAGAGTGTGGTAAGGTTTACTCCAAAATCCTAAGGGCCTGCATTGATTCTCCTATAGAAGCCTGTCAAAAGCTCCAAACAGCATCTCTATTTGCCACTGACGCTTCCAGCACCATTGGGTCAGCTGGATCATATGGTCCAAGTGGCAGAGCAGCTTGCACAGCAGCCTGGACCTGTCACAGAGCCTCATCTTGTTCCGGTCCCCACTCAAAACTAGAAGCTTTTCTGGTCACTTGGTAAATGGACCAGAGTAGCACACTCAAATGAGAAATATGTTGTCTCCAAAATCCAAAGAGGCCAACTAAGCATTGTGCCTCTTTTTTGGCCACAGGGGGGCCAGATACAACAGCTTATCCTTCACCTTAGAAGGGATATCTTGACAGGCCCCACACCACTGGACACCTAGAAATTTTACTGAGGTGGAAGGCCCCTGACAAGCAAATACCTTACCAAAAATCTAGAGTCATTGCTACTTCTGCTGATTAGGTTCAATCAACATGACATCATCAATACAATGGACTAGTGTGATGTCTTGTGGGAGGGAGAAATAATCAAGATCCCTGCAGATAATGTTATGACATAGGGCTGAAGAGTTGATATAACCCTGAGGGAGCACAATGAATGTAAACTGCTGGCTTTGCCGGCTGAAAGCAAACTGTTTCTGGTGGTCCTTACCAACAGTTATTGAGTAAAAAGCATTTGCCAGCTCAATAGCTGCATATGAGGTACCAGGGAATGGGCTGATATGCTCAAGCTATGATACCACATCTGGAACAGCAGTTGCAATTGGAGTGACCACCTGGTTAAGTATACGATAATCCAGTCATCCTCCAAGACCCATCTGTTTTCTGGACAGGCCAAATAGGAGAGTTGAATGGGGATGTGGTGGGAATCACCAGCCCCACATCCCTCAAGTCCTTAAGAGTGGCATTAATCTCTG
>PVKY010000649.1:0-42944 GCA_004027775.1 Bradypus variegatus
ATTCTTGTGCCTCAGTTCACTGGTAGCCATTTGGCTCTGGACTCACACTGTCTGATCTTATGTCTTTGCCATCTTTTCGTAACCTTTGCTTGAGCCTTTCCTAGTATCCATCATGGTGTTGAGCACATAGTGAGTTCAGTTGTTTGAACGGAAGAAAGAGAGAAGAGGGGGAGTCAGGAATGCAAAAGAAACTTAACAGGGAAAAAACATGTGGGTCATAGTATCATCTATTTATAAAGCTGCTGATAAAATGTCTTCATGTTCCATCATCATAAAAGCCTGTGAGGCAAGCAGAGCAGGTATTTATTTCACAAATGAGAAAACTGGCTAAGAGTTGAGCTTCCACGAGATACCACAGATAGAACTAGAGTTTATGGTTCTGAGTCGTGCACCCTCTACACAAACACTTGACGTTTGTGTGGGTGATGCCCCCTTTCCATCCAGTGGGTTTTGTGGTTGGGAGGGCTTGGGCTCGCCCTTCACCAGTTCACAAAATGGGTAAGGTTCATCCCTCGGACCTCTCTTATCCCTGTGCTGCCTCCTTGAAGCCACACACACTTGGGACAGGCTGTTGCTATCACTTACTTGGTCAGATTGAGGTAAAACTGACTCATGAGAGACCAGCTTGGCAGCTACTGCTTTGGCTTCCAGATTAAGGAGTCTGGGTTTTGCCTCCCTCGTGAATTTTTCCCTTCAGGTTTTAAAGCCCCCCTGCCTCCCTGCCCCTTTTTTGGGATTGAGAAACCTGAAGCTAGATGGTTATCGAGCATTTAAAAACAAAACAAAGCAAAACACTTTTAGAGTTAGAGCAGCAGAAAGGCTTTGGAATGAAGTTGATCGAGGTTTCAGACCCAGGTGTGCCGTCTATTAGCTGTAGCTCCGGACAAGTCCATAATCTCTCTGAACTGATTTCTTCATCCCTAAAATTAGTAGTTCCTATGTTGTAGGGCTAGTGAGAACTAGAGCTGTGTGCACAGAGAATGGCATGTAGTGAGTTTTCATTAAATGTGTGTTATTAGTGTTATCTCCTGTGTGCTGTCAAGGGATGCACCGTCCCGTGAAGACTAGGATGAGCTGAGAACAGGAACCCCCAGACCCAGACCTGGCTCTTGGGAAGCTCACCCCAGGGCGGTAGAATCTGATGCGTTTGTACTTTCCCAGGAGAAGGGAGAGGATGTCTTTAAACTTCTCACTGGCTGCTGGGCCCTGGGACAAAGAGGAGACAAGCCCCAGGGCCGAGACAATCATGTCTTTATTATCTCAGATGTCTCAGGCCTGTCCCCCACATGGAGATATATGGCCGGGAAGGCTAGCTCCATGGCCTCGGCATGACTCCAGCTTCTAGGAATGTCTGGCTGTTTTATAGCAAACAGGATCATGCACAACAGCCTAGCATCCAGGCATCTCTGCCCCAGCAAGCTCATTCTGTCCACCAGCTTGTAAAACAGTGGGACCTACAGCAGTGTGACACAGGCTCGATAGTTCTTGAAGTCTCAGCAGCCTGGTACGGGCAGCAATCCTGAGCCATGGCAAACCCATCCAAGGCTCTGGACACAGGGCCAGCAGTGGTGGCCTGGCCGTATCCAAGGGCCACCTTCAGACCAGCCCTGCCTGGCTAGTTTCTCACTTTAAAACCATGGGCTGCCCCGATTCTAGCCTTCCCTCCCTTGACCCCCTTGGGGAGCAGCTGCAGGGAGCCACTGAGAAGGCTTGTTTACAGATGCACTTGGCACAGGATGGAGAGACCAGCAGCGATGAGTCCTTGAGTTCCAACTCCCAGCTGCTTCCAGGTGCTGGGGAGCCTTCCACTGTGGGCCCCAAAGAAATGAATCCACACTGTTGTCTTTGGCTGAGGCTTCAGGAACTTGGGGATGAGAAGAGTAGAAGACAGTGGGTCATATGGTTGTCCAGGGCATCATTTATAACAAAACCATGTGGGCTGGCCTTCTAGGGAGGCCTTGTGCGGGGACCAGGGGTCGTGGACTCAGACCGAGGCTCTTTGGGGCCTTGAAAGGGGAATGAGGTCCTGAAATCCAGGGACTAGTTGTGGGTGGAGACAGTTTAATCCATTCCCTGTCTCCTTTATTCTGGAAAAGGAAGAGCCCAGAAAAATAGCCATAGATCTGTAGAGTTTCAGAGCTTTAAGGGAAATAGAGCCCTCTCTTTGTTACCTTTTATCAGGAAGCTAGTCCACCTTGTACCTGTCTAGTGCTTTGTAGATGGTTGGGATGAATTTTTTCTAGCTTGCGTGCCTCAGTTCACTTGACATTTTTCAATGTTTTCTGCTCTCTAGGCACCTATAGTAGGAGGTCCCGATCCCATCCTCTGGGAGCTCAGTGTCTAGAGGGGATACCAACATTTGGGCAGCAATGTTGTATGTGACGCAGTGTGGCGTGGACCTCAGAGAAATCACAGGGTCTGTACAAGGGACACCGGGTCTTTTTTTCTGTAAAGTGTGTCCCCTGCCCAGTGAAGTCTGGGTTGCCCGCCTTGGAACATCGGCTGGCTTAGCTGTTGTCAGAATGGGAGCTGGTGCAGAGGCAGGTCCGTTCTCTGACGTTACTAACAGCAGTAGTGATAGCTGATGATAGGGCCCTGGCTGTATGACGGGCAGTGTGCCAAGGGCTTTACGTGCTTTATCTTCTTGACAGCTCTGTCAGATAGGTACTATTGTTATTCCCATTTTAATAACTGAGGAGGCAGGTTAAATGACTTGCCCAGGGCACACCGCTAGGGAGTGGCAGAGCTGGGATTCTGAGATTGACTCCAGAGCACTGAAGCCACTAGACTTCCCTTGGCAGCGGTGGGGGTGGGGGTGGAGTTCAGTATTAGACTAGCCAGTGGGCAAGTGGTGTGTATAATTTGAAAACGCTTATTTTGAAATCACTGTTGCTTTCATTTGTTTTTAGTCACAAGATTTTTTTTGAAATGTCAGAATTAACAGAAGGCAGGGGTTTTGCTTCTCTGAGGCAGGGCGTATAGGCTAGAGGTTGAGAAACTCTTTCTTGTTAATGAACTGATGCCCCTGTGAGTGAGCTGCACTGAGTGCTGACCCTTGAGGGCATATTGGAGAGAGTGAGCCCTGCTTTTCCCCTCACTATGCTGGGGTCGCCCTATCACATTGAAGCTCACTGTGGTTGAAAATCAGTGCCTTCATAGCTTGAGGACCAGAAATCATATGCCATATTGAGTATGCCCTAGATTGTTAGAGGAGAGGGTTGGGGTGTGTGTGGAGTGCTGTTGGTGAATGTCTGGTTATAGTAACTGCTCCAGATGGAAAGGGGAGAATGCCCGTTGCAGGTCAAAGTGAAGGAAATGGGAGAGGGAACTATTTTTTGGACATCCTCATGCATTATGGCTCACATCTCACAAGAGCTCTTTGAAGTGGTACAGATGGGGAGGCTGAGACTCAGAGGAGTTAACTCATATGAGGTTACACAGCTAGAGAAGGACCTACAGGGGCTCATCCCCAGATGTGTGTGACTTCAGCACTCTGGCTTTTTCCACCGTGTCATGACTGCACTTTTGAAGAGCAAGTCTCAAGTCCCCTCCTCCTCCTCCCTTTGATTTGAATGATTGAGCTGCTCTCCTCTCAGCCTCCTGCTTTCCAGACTGAAGCAGTCCGGATTCATAGCAGCAGCCCCAGATCCTCTCGGTCACTTCTCTGGATCCACTCCAGCTCCATGATAAATCAGGGGCAGCAACTCGCCCTGTCCTGGCTTCGATAACCATCAGCCATTCCTGAAGCTTCCCAGGTGGCTCCAGCCACTGTCCAAGAAGGTGTGTGTGTGGGGGGGGAGGTGCTGGGAGGAGGGATGGGAACACTTAGAACACACCAAGGAGAAGAGTGACCCAGTAAATTCTGGTGTCCTCCAAACCTGATGGGACCAGGAACCAGTCTGAACCTACAGTGCCCTCCTGCACACCTCTCACATTTCCCTCACTTTTAAAGAGCCAGGCATGCTGGCCGATGACTCCCATACCATCCCTTACAGCCATGGAGCAATTCCCCATTCGGCGCTCTGCTAGTCTTCCACCATCCCTAATGTGGGTGGCAGGGAAGGAACCTATATAGAGTGAAGGCTTTGGCATTAGAGCTGGGTACAGTCCTGGCTCTGCCATCCCTTCCTCTCTGTTTTTTACAGATGGGGTCTAGAGGGAAGTTAACTTGCTCAGGCTCCACAGGCTGTCAGCAGTGGAGCTGCAATGAGAACCCAAGTT
The DNA here is from genome assembly GCA_004027775.1 of Bradypus variegatus. Classification (NCBI taxonomy): domain Eukaryota; kingdom Metazoa; phylum Chordata; class Mammalia; order Pilosa; family Bradypodidae; genus Bradypus; species Bradypus variegatus. The sequence continues at coordinate 4,222 of PVKY010000649.1, forward strand.
GCCTGATTCCCGGAAAGAGGCTTTATGAGGAGGGAAGGGAGAAGCAGCTTCTACAGGGCTCTGGTTAGGTGTTGGTTAAAGTCCTACTGCGGAATCTGCGTGTCTCTGTGTACTTATGATCTGTTTATTTTCCTTCAGTTTCCTAGTAAAAGATCTATTTGAAAATTACCTCCCTTTTTTGGCTGAATTGAAGGGGAAAAGGACTCATCTACACATCTATATCTTGGTCCAGGTTAGCTGTTCCAGGCTAGAGCCAGGTGTGGGAGCATCCCAAAGAGGGTTCAGACTGAATTGTCAGCCCCTTCCTGTGGTGGGCAGGAACCTAAAGTCTGTCTGGCAGACTCAGAGCTGGGCCAAAAGTCATCTGCCACACCAGCCAGGGCAGGGGGTGGCAAGAAACGCTGCTGTTTCCAGCTATGTGGGTCCAACCTTCCTCACCCTCCCCTAGAGAGGAAGCTGTGTCCACGAAGTGATATATAGGCCCAGCAGAGGAGCTGAGTTCAGCTGAGCCCCGCTGGACATAGGCAGTGCTGCTTTGTGGGGAGGGAGGGAGTGGGCTCAAGGCTCTGAGGCCCTTTGGCCCAGGAGGCAAGCCTGGGCTACCAGCAGGCTGAGGGGGATGGAGAGGCTTAGGGCCAGGAGGAGGGGCCATGACCTAGGCTCTAGTTTTAGACACCTGCTTCTCAGCTGGTTTATTCAACAAGAAATATTTATGTTTGGCTATTTGCTTGTGACCATGACATGGAATAGTGCTGGTAAAGTCGAGGTTTATTGTGGGCTGGACCCACAGTTGGTAGGTGCTCAGTAAATGGTGGTACCATTGAATACTGATGAAGACACTCAAGGACAGCTTCCCGAAGTTGAAGTTCCAAGGAGGCTGTAGTTCCTGGCTTTGCTCTAAAGTCATTTTTATCATTAGCCCTGGCAGGAGGTCTGTGAGGACCTGGAGAGCAAGGAGAAAAGGGCTACCTGGGTAGGTGAGGAGCCAAATTGAGGGTAGAGGGTTTGGGTCAAAAAGGAGCTGCCCCTGGACTAGGGCTGATGAAGGTAGAATTGGTCTGGCATCAACAAAGAAAAGGCATGAGGAGGGCCTTGTCTGGGGTCTGGATTCTCCCAGTGTTTGCTGAGTTGAGCTAATTAAGCCAGAGTCATCATCAACTGGTTGAGGACCTGTCTGAGGCAAAGCTCATTCTGGGCCCCTCTTGCCTCCCTTAGAATCATCTCCCCCGTTTGTTACTTTGTGGGTCTCAGTTTATTTCCTCTCCTGGGTCTCCCTTTGCCGTCTCTGTTTTGGGGGTTCTACCTCAGCCTTTCCAAGTCTGGAGGATGCTCACTGGGTCGAGGGACTGCCCACAGTGTGTTCCCTCGGTAGACTGTTAGCTCCTTGAGGGCAGGGTCAAAGTTTGAATTGCCTCTGGGCTTCCATGTCTGGAATGAAGCCTCTGATCCTTGGGTCCTGACCAGAGGGCCCAGCCTGCCCTGGCCTCAGTTGATAGGTTGGCCAAGGTGGGTCCTTTCCCTCACAGGTGGCATGGGTGGGTGGGGTGTGTGTGTGCTGATTCAGAATACATGGTTCCTTGTCTGGCTTCCTCTTCCTGGCTGGCCCAGGACTTAGGAACAGTGGCTGTCTTTCTGGGGCAGTCGGGGCGCATGGCCAGAGTGTGCTCTGTCAGGCACTGTCAGCTCTTCAGCAAGCCCTGGTCCTCCTCTTAACCTGGAGAAGGCCCCGGGTTATTGGTGTTGTTCTTGGCAGACCACCGGCCCCTCAGCAAACAGGGAGGTGAGTGTGCACCCGGCCTGGGCCTGTTTGTGTTGGCTTCGCCAGGCGGGGGATTAGCTCAGCTGGGCTGCTAATTGCCTCCGAAGTGCCGGCCGGGATGCTGACAAGGGCTGGGCCTCTATTCCCCTCCTCCCCCAGCAGGCACTGTGCCAGGCTTGGGGGCCTGGCCCAGAAGGGCCCCCTTTCTCCCCTGTCAGCGCCTGCTTGGCCTAGACCCTTGAGATGCGGGCAGGGGGTCACCAGTGCTGGCGGCTTAGGAAGGAGTGGGAGAGATGCCTATGAAGTCATCACCTGGACTAGACCAGGCCACGCTCACCACACCCCTCCCCCATATCCCCGAGAGCATCCCCCACCCCCCTTCCTGAGTCAGACTTCACTTACCTCATGCCTTCTCTTGAAGCTCACCATTTTCCTCTTAGTAGGAAGCTGCTGGGCTCCCTTGCCCAGATGGCCCTTACCCTAGTCACTGCCCCTAGGTCCCTCAGCCTCCTTGTCTTTCAAACCCTCTTTGTTCATCTGTCTTCCCACCCTCTGCCTTTTCCGCACTCAGATTTGTTAGCCTTTTTTGCATCCCCCCTCAGTTGCTTGCACCCCCATGCTTTCCTTTCTGCCTTCTATTTTCCTATGTTCTTTGGCCCTTCCTTGGTCTATGATTGACCTCGACCCTGCCCCTGTTCCCCCAGACTTCCCTTGGACTTCTTGCTGTTGGGAAGAGGCTGTGGGAAGGAGAGTCTCTTCATCACTGCTCTCCTAGGGACCTTCAGGCCTGAGCTCTGAGGACGGCTGTCAAGGACGGAGCCTCTGCCTGCATCCCTAGTCTGGCAGCCTTGAAATCTGCCTTAATTGGATGTTGTCGGGGCTCCTTCCATCCTCACAGGTTGGAGCCTCTGGACCCCACTACATGCCCTTCCTAGCTTTGACAGTCCCCCTCCACTTCTGGCTATGCTCTCCTTGGCCCTACTCCCTGTCCTAGCCCTGTCTCTCCCCCACTGGGACCTTGGTTCAGCCCCTCCAGCTGGTTCCTAGGGGCAGCCTGGCCATAGACCTGCATGCTGCTGCTGGGTATCCTCACCTCTGGGATTCTCTGCTTTTCTCCTTGGTGATCTTTGTCCTGAGAGATCTTGCTTCTGCCCCATAGGATGGGTCCAAAGTGGGACCACAGTCTGGGCACTGCCTTCAGCTCCTAACCTGTTCCACACTGTCTCTGCTGTTCTGCTTTCGACCCCTTTAATCTTATAGCTACCTTAACTGCTGAATTCCTGAAAAGGGAATAATATTTATACTAATAGCTTCCACTTATTGAGCTTTACATATATTATCTTATTTGACAGCCCCAAGAAATAGGTTCTCCTATTATTTAGCCTCTTTGAAGGTGTGTGTGTGTGGGGGCGGGGCGGTGGCTGTATTACAGATGAAGAAAATGAGTCCGAGAGAGAGAAAATGGGTGGCATTAGTTCTACATAGTGAGGAAGTTAGCATAAGATTCACACCCAGGTCTGTCTGATTTCAAAGTCTGGATCCTTTTGAGTTCTAGAAAATGGTTGAGTATGGATATCTTTACCACTTCGCTCCACAATCTGGACCCTCTACATCACCAGTCCCCTTTCTCTGCCTTTGACCTCTTGATTTGAGGATGAGGTGTCCTTTTCTGTCCACCTGTATGTACTCCAGAACCCATCTCCTCTGCTTGCTGTTCTTCCTCACCTCCCCATTCTTCACTAACTCATGTGTGCCCCCTCTGTCCTGAAAGCACTTTTTCTTCAGCCCTTTTACCCCATTAAATTTTTGGAAAACCAAGTACACACAGCCGCCTGTTGGGCTTCGTGCCGCTAGCTGTTCCCAGGTGGGTGTGGATTTACTGGAGGGAGAGCAGGCCATGGTCTCCCTTGGTAAGGATAAGGACTTCACTCAACTGGAGGTTCCTGAGAAGCCACTCTGGGTGTCCTCATCGGCAGGGAGTCCACTGGCTGTGGCTTGTGACTTGAGTTATGTGATGCTCTCCACGCAGACTCCTCATTCTGACTGGGCTCTAATCCTGGAGTTCACTTCCAGCCACAGGCATTGGATCCCTCTATCCCTGGGCAGGAACTAAGTTCTTTTCCATTGTTCCCTACCTCCCATATCAGCACCCACTTCACTGGAACCTCCTCTGTCATTTTATTTGTCCTTTCCACATCGCTCAAGAGATGTTTTTATCTCCTCAGTTCAGGCCAACTTAAATAGCTGGTCATGGCTCAATGAGGTGCTAATGGTGGAATTTCAGATGGCATGCAGGTGGTCCTTTCCTTTGTGGCCCTCAAACCAGTTATTCAGAAGAAACAGCAAAGGAGGTCCCATATTTAAAATTTTCTATTCTTTATCTGCTTTTCCCGTGTCTTTCCCCAAGTCTTTTTTCCCCCTTATACAAAAAAAGTCACTGCTGCAAATGCAGGATAAAGAAATAATCATTTTATCGTGCATCACACTATGTCATGGGGATGTCACAATGGCAAGGAGCTTAGTATGAAAGTTGGATGATGGGATGGGAGCAGCAGAGAGGGGTAGCAGCATCCAGAGCTGGGGATTGTCCACCCCTAGGCCTCAGAGGGCAGGCATCACCTTTGCTTTGGGATAAGATCAGTGGCGAGTTGTGGGCAGGACCCTCTGGCCAGCTTCTGGGCCCCTGTGGGATCCAAAAGTTGTGTGCTATGTCTGAGGCCTGTGCCAGTTCCTCCTGCCCTTTATTTGGCAGTTTGGAGCTGGGGTGTCCAAGGAAGCACCATTTTTCCTGGGGCTACGGATCCATTTTGACCTTTGGAGTGGTAATGGTGGTAGAGCTGGGCTGGGCAGAGGTTCCACAATCTGGTTTGATGAACACAGGCCATGACCCTTCAGAACCCCTAGAGGGTCAGCTTTGAGGATCCCCCAGGCAGGCAGAAAGGTGAAGGTTAGGATTGGCACAGGTACCTCTCCCTACTCTGTGGGGCAGTGCACATCACACCAGCATCCAGCCTGGACCCACTGTTCCCCCCACTGTGGGGCAGGACTTGGGGATGGGGGAGAGTGGCTTAGCCCTATTCTCTGGAGGGGGAAGGGTCCGCACTTCTTCCTTTGTCTGGGTCTGGCCTCTGCCAGTGAGTGGTAGTGTTTTCCCTGGCACTGGAGCAGACAGCTGAACTGAGCCTGCCAGAGGAGCAGAGGGCCCAGCTGGGTAGCTGCAAGGACACTTAGGCGGTTCAGCTTTCATCCACGTTAGAACAGTCTGCCCTAAGATTCTCCCCACATTCAGCCCCAGCATCTCACTTGGTTTTGGCCTCCTTCTTGGATGGACATTGAGCAGAGAGCTTGGCTGGGGTCCAAGGGTGTTGACCCTCTCTTCAGTGGGAGCCAACCCAGGAGGCACAAACCACAAGGCCTCGAGCAGAGTTTCTGCAGGCCAGAGCCCATATTCTGAATCTGGGACTTTGAACTGAGGCATTAAACCGGGAGTCCAGAGCGCTAATGTGAGGCAGCTTGGAGACTGGGTTGGGGTGAGCGGGAAGCCTCCCTGATATCAAGTTCCTGGTGAATGGGAAGTAGTTGGTCACGGGTTGGGCCTTGTTCTGCACATCCTGCTCCCAGAAGTTTGTACTGGGCTCCTGATGGTTGGGCTGGTGCACAGGGGACCCTTCAGTACCCATGGTCCCTGGGGGGTCCTGGGGGAGGGTGCTCAGCTGCTGAGACCTCACCTCCTCAGAGTTCCAGCTACTCACCTCACCCTCAGGGCCTATCCTGCCTGTCCCTGGAAGCACATGGCGCCAGCTCAGCCTATGGTCTGTGGCTCCTGCTGCTTCCCTGCTCCTTTTCCTTCACCTTGGGCCCCTTCCCATGTTCAGACCCAGGGACACCTGCAGCTTCTTGTCCTTGAGTAGAGGAGCCAAAGGAAGAGGCTTGGCTGAGGGGCTCTTCTGGCTTTGCCTTTCTGTTTAGTTTGCTGAGTGACCCGAGTAGCCATTGCCCTCTCAGCTGTAAAATGGGCATAAGAATCTCCTTCTCAGGGCTGCTGTGATCATCAAATGAGATGCTCAATCCAGGGCCTGGAACATAGTATTTGCTCAGTAAATTTGTTAAGTGAGTGAAATAATGGGTGGGGGAGAATTTTTTTTTTTTTAACATTCCTTTTCTTCTCCATGTGTATGTTGGTTTGTGTGTGAGACTTTCTTTTTCAGTTTCAGAGGAGCAGCACCATGAGGAGGCGACTCGGATGGGGAGGGGACATCACTGCGAAGGCCCAGCTGGGACCTCTGCTCCAGCATGGCAGCCTCTGCTCCCGGGGGGGGTAGGAGGAGTTTCCCTCTCTGAGGGGAGAGGCTGGGCTCTGGATTGGACTGGTCTTCTCCTGCCCCCACCCCAAATGCTCTTCCTGCCTGGAAGGCCCTGCAGAGATCAAATCTCCAGCTGCCTGTGCAAGGGCTCAAATTAACCCCTTGACCTTGACCTGGTAGCTGCTCATTCCTTTTCAGGGGGCTAGAGAGACAAGGCTACCAGGCTCAGGCTGCCAGGAGTACATGCATGTGTGGGTGTGGAGAGTCGTGAGCTCTTTTTTTTAGGGAGTTGCACTTCCATCATGATGGCACCAATTTCCCTGCTGTTCAGCCACCTCGTTTCCCTAGAAGGCAGGGTCAGTAGCCATGTGGCTGTAATGCTTCTCATTACCCGCCTTAAGTCTGCAAGTAGAAAAATGGGGACAGGTAACAACTGAGTGGTCAGCAGTAGCTGCCTGTGGACAGCCAGAGGCATGAGCAAGGTCCCTTTGGTCAGTGACAGCCACAAAGACCCAGGCTTTGGGGAAGCCCTGGTTGGTTCTCTTGGGGTTGCCTGCCTGGTTTTGGCAATAAATAACAGGAGGGCCCAAAAACCAAACCAAAACAAAAAATACAACCAGTATCTTTTGGGGTGGGTGGTGGGGGATTGTTTAAATTATCCGCCTTCCCCGGGCTGCTAGGTGGTTGCTGGGCGCATGGCTGGCAGGCAGTCATCGGCACGTGTGCAACTCTACGAGCCGCTGACACTGCCGGCACTTGACGAAGCAGCACCAGTGGAATTTGCAGCTGCAGCGTTCAGCCAGCTCTACCTGTGCTGTGTGGAAGCCACGGCCACAGCACAGCAGCTCACAGCCATCAATGGCCTTGGACGTCTTGTTGCATGTGCGGCCCCTTGTGCCCAGCACGCCACTGCGCACGTCCTGCTCACAAAAGTCTGGGCTGGGCTCTAGGTACACCAGGTCCTCATCCGTATGTGGCTTGAACTGTGCGTTGCGTGGCACAAGTGCTTTGGAGGAGCCCACTCGGCGTGGCTCCACTTCAGTGGCACCATCAAACTTCTCCTTCAGCGTGTGGCCCACCTGGCGGAAGGGTGGCACAGCTCGCCAGCACGTCTTTACCTCGCAGGAGCCTGATACCCCGTGGCACTTGCACTCCACCCGCATGTGTGTCAGGATGGCCTGTGGGGAGACGTAGGGAGAGGGGCCATCAGGAGATGTCAGTGGAGGCTGGGGAGGGGCCCTTGGGGTTGCCTGCCTGGTTTTGGCAATAAGTAACAGGAGGGCCCAAAACAGATAGTGGTAGTGGAGCATGCCGTAGAAACAGAGGGGGATTTACTCTTATGCTTCCTTTGTATTAAGCATCTACCATATGCTGAGCTGGGCTAGAAGGAAGTGTTGGGGACAGATGAATGAGATGTTGTCCCTGCCTGTGGGGAACTTGGAGTTGAGGGAGGAGAGAGATGTTAGAGGGCAGTGTCATATGAAACAATGAGTGACAGGGACATAGTGGGGAAGAACATCACAGCTTTATCTTCACAGGAACCCTGAAAAGTAGGTATTGAAGAGGCAGATGGCGTCATAGTCAAGCACATGATCTTTGTGCTGACACAGAAGGGTTCACATCCTGGCTGCTGCTCATTTGGGGTGTGTGTGGTGTGTGTGTGAGAGGGAGAGATGGATACACATGCACGCATATGTATATGTGTATGGGTGGGGGCCTGTGGGTGGGGCACGAGCGTGTGCTGAGGCCACTTATGCTGCTCTGTAACCTGCCCACCTGTCAGCTTCACCAACCCTGCTCTGTCCGTCCCCACTTGCCTGTGGCCTCTTTGCTGCCAGGGTCTGGGATGTGGTCACCGTGTGTCCCACTTCCCAGCCTACAGGGGTGCCTAGTGGCTCGTAGAGACTGAACGAAGGTTTTCTGAGTGACTGTGTGTGTGGTGAGGGGGCGGGGCCCTGCCCATACCCACCCCTACCCCAGTGGCAATGGTGGTGGGCAGGAGAGCCACACTACCTTCCTGCCGGCCTCATTGTTGTGGAGGTTCATGAGGGCCCGGCTGGACGAGGCCCCTTTGCTTCTCTCCCGCACGTCCACAAACGACTGTGAGAAGGCCACGCCATAGGCGATGTTGTCGGAGCATCCTGACCACTGGAAGCCTGGGCGCGGCGGGGCGTAGAGAGGGCCACGGATTAGTGAGGGCCAGGGCCTGGGAACACTGGCCTCCCACAACACCCACCCCCCGCACTCACCTTGTGGACTGACCCCTTGTACTGTTCGGTCACAGCCGCACTTCTCCAGCTCCCCGCTGCTGCATGCTCGTGTCACTGCAAAGGCCACACCTGCTGAAGAGATGGCGTATACGAAGGCCGCCTCCCGAGTCCCTGTGGGGAGCAAGAGGCCAGGGCTGGGTCCCAGTGCTCCTCCTCCACACCCTCTTTTTTAGAGGGAGGAGGGTATGTGAGACCTGAATGGTGGAGGCCCATGGAGAGAGCAGGGCAGGCGGGACTTGTGCCAGGCACTGTGCTGGCACTTGTTCTCATCATACGAGTAGCTGAATATCCTTACTATCCGCTCTCGGGTCCTCATAAGCACCAATCATGTAATCCTCAACCACCCCATCAGGTAAACACTGTTCTTAGCCTTGTTTTACGGAGAGACTAGGCAGCTTGTCCAAGGTCATAGAGTCTGGCTTCAGTGCCTATGTTCTTAGCTACCGGCGAATACTGGTCGCACAACTTCTCCAGAAGATGAGAAGGAAGACAAAACAGGCTTGGAGGGGTGTTGGGAGTTGATTTACCCAAGACTTCAGAGCTATGAAGTAGTATTGCTGAACTATAAACCAAGGCCTGTCTTCTAAAACCTGTGTTCCTTTCCTCTGTCCCTCAGCTGCCCCACTGGGCTCTGAGGGTTCCCCTGCCCCAGCCCTTCCTCCTGAAGCTGGGCCCATTTCTGAAAATGTGTTAGGTGTCCTAACTTTAAGAGTCAAACAACTTTTACCACTTCCCACAACTACTGCTGATTGTCGATGCCTATTGGCACAAGCCCTCTACCACCACAGCTTTACCAGCCCCATTTTACAGATGAGGAAATGAAGGTTTGGAGAGAGGTAGAACCAGGACTCAGTGCACAGGTCTGCCTCGGCTGCCTGTCCCTTTCCTTCTTCTCCATGGCTCCTTGATTCTGTTTTGGTGTCTGCACCCCCTACTCCCGCACCACCTGAATAGGTGGCTGTATCCTCCGAGGAACTGCCTGTGTAGAACTGCTCAGGGGGAGTAGCTGCTATGGAGTGTGTGTGCGTGCGCGCGCGCGTGCCGTACATATGCACGTGCACATGGCTGGCTGTGTGACCAGACAAGCCTTGCTCCTCTCCTAAGCCCTGTGAGGGCCTCTGTGTGCCCGTGACTGTCCTTCTGTCTTTCGCTGGAGTGTCTGTCCGCAGGAGTTGGGGGGGGGGCGGGTTTTGGCCTCATGGTTGGCAATTACCTCCGCGTCACCCAGGCCTGTGCTCTCGGCTGCTCCCCCAGGGAGTAGCCACTGTGGTCAGACAGAAACAGTCACCTCCTCTGTGCCCGTGTCTGTGGACAGAGGCGGCAGAAGCTGAGCACTAGGGTGGGAGGCAGTGCCGTCTCTGACTACTCGGGACGCCCTCTTCTTGGTTCAGGCCTTGAGCTGGGGATGCTGCCCACCACGACTCTTCAGACTCTTCATTGCCCATGCCGTCCCAGCTTGGCTACTTTGGGTCAGCAGTGGGGTGCATGGCTGGAGCAGTGGGGCCTCGACAGCCTGAGACTGAATCTTCTCCAAGTTAATTGAGGTTAATAGCAGGATCATGTTGGTTGGTTTTGTGCTGTGGCCTCCCAAAGAGGCGACTTCAGTTTCTGGTATTTCTGGTATTTCCAGGCCTGAACCAGCACAATCTTTGCCCCAAAGACCAAGGGGGGAGGGAAGTAAAATCAGGAGATGTGGCTGATGGGACCTACTGGGGTGGCCCAGTTCTTGGCCTTGCATGGTTCTGTCTCCTTGCTTCCCTTGGCTTTCAGCAGCCCCACGTCCACCCCCAGCTCGAGGCTGACCTCCTCCCCTGAGCTCTGGTAGCTGCTGAGGTGCAGTGCTCCGTGTGTCCCTGTGAGGTTGCTTAGGGAGCCCCCTGCCTCACCCACTGAACCAATATCTGTTTGCTGGACTTCAAGTCTCCCTTGCCCTGACTCACTCCTTGGTAAAGGACAACATGGTTTACTTAGTTTGGGAGTGGGCCTGAAGAAAAGATTCTGAAAGGAAGATGATAAAAAGAGCTAAAGCTCTAGAAAGCTCCCTAGGCACTGGGCACTGTCTAAGCACTTTGCTAATATTAGTTTATATACTCTTCACAACAACTCTGTGAAGTAGATACTTTTAACCCTCATTTTACAGATGAAGAAACTGAGGCACTGAGTGGTTAAGCAGCTTGTTCAGCAACACCCAGTTAGGAGTGGTGGGACCAGGATTTGAACTCAGTCCTGACTCCCAGAGCTTTCATCCTCGACATCCTGCCTCATGGAGGCCTGAGCTCCCTGGGAATACACATGCAGTTGATCTCTTCCACCTCCCATGTATGAAGTCAGGAGAGCTTCCTTAGGTCGACCCTAAATCCCACATGCTGTAGGACAATCCCAGATCCTTTTGTGGGTCCTTTACTGGGGGATTGTGAGCATTGGCCTCTGTGTCCAGCCTGGGAGGCTCCAGAAGACCTGGAGAATGTGGTCAGGCCATGTGGCCCCTAAAGCTGATGAAGTGGCTCCTGCGGCCTTTCCCACCTGGCCCTTGGTCCCAGCCTTTGACTCCAGTGCTGGGGCCCCTCCAAGCTCCTCACCCCTGTCTGGAGTCTGGGTGCCCAGGCTGAGGCCTTGCTTGCTCGTGGAGGACCCTGGCTGGGCCTGCTGTCCTCAGAGGCTGCTCAGATGTAGAAAAAGGATTGTGATAAGCCTGGGAATGTAGCAGTGGGGAGTTCCATGGTGAGGTGGCAGATGACTCCTCTTTGGTCAGGGGCCTTCCCTGTAGCAACCACAGGAGGAGGCTCTTGTCTTTTCCTGGGATGGTAGAGCCAGGCCAGAGTAAAGCAGAACTCTCTAAGGTGCTGGCAATCACCCTGCAATCTTCTTTCTTTTCCATTAAGCCATTTGTCCCTCCCCACACCCAAATCCCTTCTTTCTGCTGTTTCCTCTTCCCAGAGCACCCCCCTTCCCTGGCTCCACAGGTCCAAATCCTGTGCATCTTCCAGGCCCCCTTCATTGCCATCTTTTTTAAAGTACTGCCTGGGGCTGGGAATTCAGAGTTGTCTTTTTGATCCAAAAATAGCTACTCTTTCTGGGAGCCTACCCTGTGCCAGGTCCTTTCCATATTTTGTCTAAGGCTCACAACAACCTGCAACCAACTCTCTCAGCTCTACTCTATAAAGGAAGAAAGTGAGGCTCAGTGGCTTGCCCAGGGTCTCTTGGCTGGTATGTGGCCAAGTAGGAACTGGAACCCAGGCCCATGGACTCAAGGCCCAGGTTCCTCTGGCACGTTGCATGTGATGTCTCTTCCTGACGTTGGAAAGTAGGACATTTGAGCAGGAAGGAATGTTTGGGGGAGAATAGGCTGAGACTGAGTTGGGCTGGCAAGAAATCCATGGGCACACTGACCCCCTGGGCATCAGGGCAAGTGTCCCAGTGGGAGTGAGGCAATGGGCATAACTCGGGCTGTTTCTAAAGCAGACCCTGCTGGAGTCCTAGGGAGGTGAGGCAGGACAGGCATTGGTCGCAGAGAAAGACCTTGTCTCCCATCTTTTCCCCACCCATGCCGCCAGGCTGTTTTCCAATTTCTGTTGCTTTTCTGTTACCTGCAACATCCACCTTTTCTTCAAACCACGTTTAGGAAGCCTCTTTGGATTTAAGAAGCAGCATAGGACAGGGCCAAAAGTAAAGGCTTTGGAGGCAGACCGTGCCATACTAGACTCTTATTAGTAGTGTGGATTTCCTCCCCAAGCCTCGTTTTCCCAACTCTACCAGGGGGGTAATGATGCTGCCATGACAGGCCAGGCCCTAGCACTCCTACATCCCCTCCCACCCCTGTAGACTCCCCAGGACCCCAGGCGCTCTCCTCACTGTGCCCACCCCACTTGATCAGCAATCGGGCTGCAGACTTGTTATTTTCTACTTGTCTTATCTGTTTGTCTGGTCTCTGCAGCCGGACTGGAAGCTCCTGGGCCAGGCTGTCCTTCATACTTCTCCCCTGGCCCCCCAGCACAGGCTGGGCATGGAGCAGAGCCTTCACAGCTACATAGAGACAGAGTTGGATACTGGGAGAGAGCTCAGGCGCTTAGCCAGGCAGGCCTGCATTCTACTCTAGTAGCTCGCTTTCTAGATGGTGATTTCAGCTTTCTTCTTCATAAAACAGGGCTAATAATAGGACTTACCTCATCAGGTTGTTATGAAGATTGAGATAAAATATGGAAAATATTTAGTCCAGTCCCTGGCACATAGTAGGCACTTGATACATAGCAGCTATTGGGATTGTGGCTGTGGCATTTTATTCATTGGTAACCAATATTGGCTGGGCATACACACTTTGAGGGTCATCAAGTTGACCATGTCTTTGCCATTGGGCTATAAGCTTCCTTAGGGCAGAGTTACTTCCTCCCTCGCTTGCTCCCTAACTGAATATTTATGGATCACAATGGTAAGAACACAGATTTTAGTCACAACCCAGGACTGAAAAGCACTTCTTAAATTCAGCCTGGTGTGTCCTAGATGGGTGTTAGGCCTGTGGGAGTAGACAGAGGTGGGGCTCTGGAGTCAGAGATAGGCCTCCCAACTATAGCAGACAGAGCCTGGAGGGGCCTTAGGGCTCTGTTGGGACAGAGACTTGGTCAAGGTCACAGTGTGAGACAGCAATTGGGCAGGAGGAGGTCCAGTGCTGTCCACTGATGGAAGACAGTGAGTTTCTGTCACCTTTCCCACTTCTCCCTGTCCTGCTCAGGCCAGCCCTCTCTGACCCTCAGCACACCCTACTTACCATTACCCTTGAACCCCAGTCAGGCTCTGTGTCCTCTCCTACCCACAAACACTTTCATTCATTCAACAAATGTGTACTGATTATCTGCTATGTGCAGGAACTCTTCTAGGCACTGGGGTCAAGCAGTGACTAAGCCACACAAAGGCCATCTCACACCTGGCACTTACTGCCTGCCACCTCCCCATTCCTGACTGCCCCAGGTGCCATCTCTACCCAGTTTCTGGTAGTTCTGCAGCCTAAAGCACATGGTTTGGCCCTAAATTACATATTGGCCTCATCACTCACCATTACTGCACTGGCTGTCTCACCTCCGTAGGCCAGGAGCAGGGGTGGCCTCCACTGTTTGGGAGTGGAGGGAGCATGGAGTTGGAAGCTGGGACTTGGGACAGTGCCCCTGCGGAGCCCCTCATAGGCATCATCTGTCAGTATCCTTACTGGAATCCTAGGATTGTCCCCATTTTATACGAAGGCGGATACTGAGGCTTAGAGAGAGGATGCACCTTGCCCAAGATCTCATAGCCAAGAAGCGGCAGATACAGGATCTGGGTGTGTCACTACCCTCTCCTTGCTAAGCCTCTTTTTCCCGCTGTCATAGGGGCATCATATTTCACTTCACAGAGCTGTGAGGATGATTTGATGCAAGTCATCATAGAGCAGGCCCTCAGCAAGTGGTGGCTCCTTTTCTTCTCTTAGGCATGGCCCTGATCCCGGGTGGAATCTGTGAGTTCTGTGCTCGTTCATGGCCTGAGGCCGTGACCCCATCCAGATAGCTCATGTATGCGGGCTCTGGCCAACCCCCCAACCCCAGGGGCTGGGTGTGTGTGTGGGGGGGGTGAGGTTGGGGGTGGCAATGAGAAGTCTGCCCAGGCTGGCTGTTGCTACTGCTGCCAATGACACTGCCGAGGATGATGACAGCAGCTGGCGATCACTGGCAGCTCTTCTGGGGCAGGGTCTACTCAGTGCTATGGCACCCCTATGAGGTAGGCATTGTTGATAGGTAAGGACACCAAGGCTGGGAGGAGCAAAGTCACATGCTCAAGGTGGTGCTTGTCCAGGCACCCCTCCATCTTCCTCATCAACCCCTGGGCTGTCTGAGAGCCTCTACTTTGTCCTCAGGCCTTGGGATGGACAGGTGAAGAATTTTCCTTGAGGAAGTTTATCAGAGAAGAAAACCAGAAGTACAGAAGTGGAGAGATGGACAGATGAATTGGCAGAGCTTGGACTCCTCTGCCAAACACAACTGATGTCTGCCTAGGGTGACTGCGCTGGCCTCAGGGTACCTTGACTCAGCTCCAAGGGGACTGGATGCTTGATCAAGCCACTCAGGCTTTAGCCTGGAGCAGTTCCAGCCTGGCCTGGCAGGATTCTCAGTGTCTCCCAGAACTTGCTGAGCCAGAGCTGGGCACCCTTTCCTTGGTTCTTGCCCTCACAGGTAAGAAAGGCATTTCTCTATGGGGTCCTGTCACTGCCTTCAGGCCAGCACTGACCTATGTATCCCCTTTTTTGCTCCTTCAAGTCCTTGTCCCCGACCTTGCTTCATGTCAACATATGACAGCAATTGACTATCTCCTCCATGCCAGGCTCTGCTATGTTCTGGAATGGGTCCTGGGCCTGGCGCTGGCTGGAGAAACAGGTAAATGAGACATTGCCCTTGTCTTCAAGGAGCTCAGAGTTTAGTGATGGAGCAGTGGAGGGAGTGGGGAGGCAGGTTTCACAATTCAGTCCACAAGGTGTAATAAAAACAGTGCGAACACAAATGGCTTAGACAGAAATGTGCGTATATATAAATACATGAGTGAGAATGATAAGGCAAATGGGCTAAAATGTAAACAGTTGATGAACCTGGGTAAAGCATATGCGGGAATTCTTTGTATTAGTTTTGCAACTTTCCTGTAAGTTTGAAATTATATCAAAACAAAAAGTTACAAAAAAAAAAAAAAAAAAAGCAAGGACAAAGAGCCCAGAGGAAGAAGCAGGCACCTGCCTGCAGAAGTCAGGAAGGCTTGTGGAGGAGGGAACTGCTGAGCTGGTAGAGAAGAGGGGCGGGTACTTGGGGCAGAGGAAATAGCATGTGCAGAAACATGGAGGTGGGAAAAGCCCGGCCTGTGACACCCTGCTGACTTATCCACCAATCCATCCAGAACACACTGATTGAACACCTGGCCTGTGTGCGAAGGGCTCGGTCATCTGAGCCTAGTATCTGGGCCTCATCAACTGGGCAGCCATGGATTCTCGGCAGTGGGCACCACCATCCCAGGAGATTCTCCACTACCAGGCTGTCTGCTGGGTCTCCACTTCTTTTTCAGAGCAGTGATGTTAACAATGCCAGGCATGATCAGGCCTTTTTGGCCCCTGCCAACTCCCAGGAGAATGGCTTCCAAAATTCTATCACAGTTGGTCTCCAATAGCATTCAAATGGCTTGCCACAAGTCTGGCAGCCCTCACCGTCTAGGACCACAGGTGCTAAGACAAAGGTTGGCCCAGACAACCCCTTCTTGTTGCCCGCGGCAAGTCAAAGGGCCCTCTCGACTGCTGGTGGCTCAGAAGTGTCAGTTTCATGTTCAGGGAGTAGAAAAACAGGGCACTGGTTTAGAGCACTTTCCTTGAGCGCAGGGGCTTGACCTGGTGACCTCTCCAGGAGCCTTCCAGTTCCAAGGGACTTTCTCTATGCCCTGGTCCACCTTCTTTTGGCTTAATGCCTTCTCCTCTTTCTGGTCTCAGCTGAGAGCACTACGTCCCGGGGAAGCCTTCCCTGACCACACCACCGCTGGCCAGGGGAAGGGTCACCTTTGTGCTCCCACAAGCTCCCTCATATTTCCCCATTGGGGCATTTTCTCATTGTGAGAAAGAACACAGACTGCAGCCGGTAGCTTGGGTTTAAGTCCCGGCTCCGCCACTTTCTAGCTCTGTACCGTGGCCAAGCTACTTAACCTCTGGTATGCCTCAGTTTCTTCTTTTGCAAATATAGGGGCCTATCTCAAAGGGCTGGGTGAGTTAGTATTGTTTAAAGCACTTAAAGCAGTATCAGTCCACACTTAGTGCTACTGACGTAAGCTCCCCCTCCCTCTGTGTCATGGTCATGTTACCTGTCTGTCTCCCTGGAGACTGTGAGCCCAGGAGGACAGGAGCTGGGCATAGTGGGGGGGTCGCTGTATGGCTTGTCCAATGTACAAGTGAATGAGAGGGGCTTGAGTTAACGGCCAGGGGTCTCTCCCAGGGCCCTCAGTGTGCCCTCCCCTCACCTTGCGTCACCACTTTGCCGAAGACGGGCAGGGAGTCGAGCGTGGAGCAGTTCCAGCGCCGGTTCCGGAACTGGTACTGGCATTCCTCGATGGCGAGCTGGGCGCCACGGCGCACTGAGTCCATCACCTCCAGGTTCCGCTTGCACATCTGCACCTGCCTCTGGATCAGGCCCTTGAGCTTCTCGCACGTTTCTTCCTCTGAGATGCTCCCCACTGATGACAGCTTGGCCAGGTACCTGGGGAGAAGGCAGTAGGAGGTGGATGCGATGCGGAGCCGGCTCCACAGCACTGCTCCCCTCCTCTCCCACTCCCAGGGCAAGGCCTAGGCCCCAGGCCTGGTTTCTGGCAGTGGGTGATTGGTCTTGGCTGCCAACTTCTCTTTGGATCCAGGGATAGGCCCCCCTGCCTGGCTCTGGGAGGCCAGAGGGGTGGGAGTGCTATGTTCCACAAGAAGTCCCTCCCATGAGTCAGCCAAAGCAGGTGGCAGCACTGGGAGAGAAGCTGACAGCCCCCTACCCCTACTCTTTGGGCTCCCTCCCCGTTCTGGGCAGCTTCTGCATCAGTTTTTGTCCCCCTGATGTTATCACAGACACGGCCCGTGGGCTCCCACCTCTCCATATAGAGACGTTCTCTAGCTGGGAGGCTGGAGCCACTGTCTGCCTAGGCAGGGACCCCAGTGACCCAGGTTACCTTCCAGCTGCAAGGCCTCACCGTCAGCCACACCCCATGAGCACCCCCATGAGCACCAGCCATACCCCACGAGCACCAGATGCAGATGTGTCATTGCTGCAGTGCTTGGAGGTGGGACAATGAGGACATGAAGGACTTGGGGATGGGGTGGGAGAGGGGACTTGGAGAGGGGACTTTCAAAACCATTTTGCCATGTGATCCCCTCGGCACTTTGAGTTTTACAGCCTGAAGATGGGGGTAATGGTGCCCGCCTGCTCACAGGCTTATTGTGAGGACCACAGGGAGGTAATTCAGGGGACGGTGCTCCCTGACCAGGTGAAGGGTGGCTTTGGTGGAGGAAGGAGAGAGCATGACTACTCGTTGAACACCCACTGTGTACGGTGCACAGTGGTAGCGCTTCATCCTATGGCGCCCTCACCACAGATCTGTGAGGTAAGAATTACTCTGCCCACTTTATGGATTCCCAAATGAAGGCTACGAGGGTGACACACCCCAGGTGACACAGGTAGAATGCCAGAGCTAAGCTTTGTGCATAGTCCTCGTCTCGGTCCTGTCTGGCAAAGGGCACTTCCATGATCTGGGCAAGGAGGCAAGGGGGCCTTGGGCAAGATCCAAAAATGCTCCCTGGGATGGGAGCCATGCTGGGGAAAGGCCCTGTGGGGAAGACGCAGCCCCCCTTTCAAGGGAAGGAGGCTCCCATGAAGGAATGCCTACCAAGTGCCAGGTAATTCTCAGAGAGGTGCGGCGACTGCCTTACGGTCGCCCAGCTTGGAAGAGCCGGCCTGGACTGGAGCCCAGGTCCAGATGACCCCAACGCTGATGCTCTGAGCACTGCCCCTCAGCCTGCCCACCCTGCTTCCCTGGCCAGGAAGGTGCGAGGACACAGCGGCAGCCTTAAGTGGGCAGGGAGCGGTGACTTGGAAAGTTCTCCCTTCCTCTCCCCAGCCTCCTTTTGCATTTGTTCCATGGGAAGACGCATCTGCTCTCCCTCCCAGGGCAGGGCTGCTCAGGCTGCCTTCCCAGTTATTGGAGGCAAAGCAGAGTGTGCAGAATCCCAGACTTAAGGCATGCTCCCTGATAGGGGGTCTGGTGCAAACACCTCCTTTTACAGGCGAGCACCCTGAAGCCCAGAGTGGAAAGGAGGAAGCTCAGGTCACAGACCAGCAGTGGACAAAAGAGCATGAGTGCCCAGCTGCCCAACCCTGCAAGAGACCAAGCTTCCCTCCAGGAGCTTGCCCAGCCTCCAGGGTCTCCCAAGGGGGTCACCCTTCTGGGAGGATGCTGTTGCATCTGATAAGGGAAGCTGTACACTTTTTTTTTTTTTTTATCCTAGGAAGGATCAAGGGGACCTGGGGCCAGAGGGCTGTGTCTGAGTTCTAGGTGTGTGCTTCAGATCTGTGTGGCTCTCTGGGACTCGGTTTCCCCATCTGTAACATGAGGAAGGACTGGTTCCGCCTACGTCAAGGAGCTATTGTCAGAAGCAAACAGGATTCTACATGTGAGAGATGCTCTGACACGGGACCAGAGGCAATAAAGCAGGAACTTGACATTTGTTTGCTAAATGAAGGAATGGTGACGGAGTGGAAAAGTAAGCAGAAAGTGTTATTAAAATATGAGAAGTTTTTATGACAATGCTAATAAAAATAGCTAACTTTAATTGAACTGCACTAGGAGTGGGCTAAGTTGTTTACATTATTGCATTTAATCCTCTGCCAGCCAGTGAAGTCCCATCTTATAAAGAAGGAAACTGAGGCACACACAGGTTAAGTAACTTACCTCATGTGCAAGGTCACATGAGTTGGAGCCAGGACTTTAGCCTGGTTTTGCCTGACATCACAACCTTTGATGGAGACATATACTTTTATGTGGTTCAAGGACTACAGCTGGGACCAGTGGGCAGAAGCTGCTGGGAGCTGGGTTTGGATGGGCCGCAGTGCAGTCGGTGGGCTGCATGAGTTGCTGGGCTCTCCATCCCTGAGGTGTGCAAGCAGTCATGGAATGGACAGTGTGATGGTTCTCAAATCTGGCTGTGCATCAGAGATGTATATGGGTTTGTTGAGCCCCACACCAGGAGGGGCCTGGTGGGCAATTGGGTTTTTAATGCCTTCCCAGGCATGGTTGTACAGCCAGGCCTGCACTGGCCTGGACAGCAGTTTGGGGACACTCGTGGTAACCACTGGTGACAGTTCCTGCCCTGCTTGAGGGAGATTTGATCCTGGGGCACCGCTGTCCTCCTCATTGCTTCTTCGACACCCAGAGACATTTCCTGTGACCCCTGGCTGTGGGGCCTGCCTGAATCTGGCTTTCCTTATCTGTAAATGGCAATAAGGTCCCTATCCCAGGGGGCTTCCGTGATTTGATATGGGCCAAGCGTCGGCTCTCAGCTGGGCACAGTGTTGGCACCCGGTGACTCTGAGGCCCTCTCCCTGTCCTGGCAGCATGTGTGAGTTGGAAGTGGGTGGCCTCAGGGGAGACAGTTCAACCTAAGCTTGCTCCCCCAAGGTCCTCCCTGTCCTCTCTACCAATGTCTTCCCCAGAGGATGAACAGACACAGCCGGAGCCCCTCAGAGGGGAGGCAGGGCAGGAAGTCGGCTGTGAGGCAGGGGTGACTCCTCAGCCCTGTCTGGGTGCTCCCTTTTCCTTGGCCAGTTGAAGGAAGGGGTCTCCTTTGGAGCTGGTCCCACCTTGGCCTGCAGGGGGCGCCAAGAGCCCAGCTACTGGCGATGGGCCAGGTCCACTTTAGGCCACAGGGGTCCCTGGGTCAGGGAACAAGGAATTGGATCCCACTTTGCTCAGACTCAGATTTGGCTGCTGGGATGAGGCTGGGGGGCCCCTATTCCCTCTGCTACACGAGTGCACAGAGCTGGCCAGTCCCCTCTTGGCCTCTGCTCCCTCCTGGTCCAGCCAAGGGGGCCAGGTCAGCTCTGCTGGACCCTGGATCTGGAGATAGGGGTGTTCAAGGGCAGGGGTTCTTCCAGCAGGGGGAGCAGGCTGGGGAAACCTGGCTGAGTCACGGACCCACTATGTGACCTCGGGGCTGCAGTCCCCCATGGGTACAATGGACTGTGGTTCTGCATGGCCTTTCCCACTGGCCAAACTGGTTGTCATCTTTCCACAGGCTGGAACGGGGTGGGGTCCAGGCCTTGGAAGGTGGCGGGTGGAGCCCATGCCATTGAACAAGGGGTGAGATGGGCAGGATGACCTGCCCACCCCCCCACCCCCCTACTGGGCCCAGACTTCAATGAGGGAGACAGGTTGAGAGGGCAGTAGCAGGGATTTAGGGGTGAGCTGCTGCGCTGCCATGGCCGTGAGTCACTGGGACAGCTTCCAGGGAGAAGCTGAGAAACTTCTTCCGCTGAGGAGTTTCCCTGGCCTCATTCCTTGCACCAATGCCCACCACCCCCAGCCCCAGCCCCTGCCTTTATCTGGCACAACAGCTGTCCCCTTCCATGCCACATGAGGCACGGCCCCACCCCCACCCTGCTCTTCCAGATCCCAGGGGCTTGCCAGTGAAGGGTTGGCATGGTGTTGTGGGGGGTGGAGAGTGTTAGGACCCGAGGCATTGCAGGCCCTTGCCCTCACTCTGTTTCTTGCTTGTTCTGGACTCTGGCTAGGATGCTGGGCCTCATCTTACCCATGAGTAAACTGAGGCCTAGAGAGATGAAGTGACTCACCCAAGTCACAGGGTTAGTGAGTGGCCAAGCTGGGATCCAAACCCAGCTCTGTTTTCTCACCTCTTTCCACTGGACCCCATCTGGCTTCAGGGTCTGTCCCCAGCCTCCCCAGTGCCTAGCACAAGTTGTGGCACAGAGGTGGTGTCTAATAGATCCTTGCAGCCTGGCTGGGGGGCTTCATCCTGACTCGGTCCCCTCTGCTCACCTCTGGGCAGAGGACTCAGGTTTGGGAAGAGCAGGGAGTGAGGAACAAAAATGGGGCTACCTCTGGGAACCCCCATTTGCCCCTTGCCTTCCAGTCTGCCATGAGCTTGGAGACCCTGAGGGCTGGGCCCGACTGGTCCTGCGGCCCCAGGAATCCCCTCCCTGGGTCCTAAGGTGGCTCAACCTTTCCCCCAGAGACACGTGCACCAGGCACTCACCCTGGAGCTGGGCCAGGCTCAAATATTGACAGCACAAGTCATTTCTCAGGGAGACTGAGAGGAGGGGTTTGATTGGAGCCGGCGGCCACTGGGCTGGGCTGGGCCTGTGGAGAGTCCCGGCCACCCCTGCTTCTTCTCCTGCCCTGGGTGCATGGCCCCAGTTTAGGTTTCTTCCTGCCTCTGCCGACTACGGGTGTAGCAATTTGCCACCTGCTGCCCAGGCCTCCCAGGACTGGAGCCATGGCCGTGCCGTCGATCAGGTTACCCGGCCGGCCCAGGCTGCCCCTGCGGCCGCTGCCAGCCAGCTCGCACCCTGATCTTCTCAAACGGAAGCTGCAGGTCCTTCGGCTCCTCCCAGGAGGCCCTCCCAGTGCCCAGCCCATGCCTTCGGCCTGCAAGGCTTGAGGGCCCTGGCCCTGCCAGGGAGATCAGATCCTCTCAGCCACCTGCTGTTTTCATTAGAAACTAAAATTAGCTGGGCTTGTCCCAAGCTTTTCCAGGTTTGCCTGCTTTTTAAAAAAAAAAAAATTATATATATACATATACATACATATACATATACACACACATATATATACATGCACACATAAATTCCTAGAGGAAAATCTGTACCCTCTGGCTTCTCCCCTCT
The DNA here is from genome assembly GCA_004027775.1 of Bradypus variegatus. Classification (NCBI taxonomy): domain Eukaryota; kingdom Metazoa; phylum Chordata; class Mammalia; order Pilosa; family Bradypodidae; genus Bradypus; species Bradypus variegatus. The sequence goes on from PVKY010000649.1 coordinate 25,976, forward strand.
GCCTGCTCTGAACATTGAGCGGAGAGAGCATGGGAAATTGCTGGAGCGTTTAGGCGGCCAAGCAGCCCTGCTGTGGGTCCTGGCCCCGCGGGTGACCAGGTGGGGGCTGGGACGCCGGTCTGGGCTTCTCTGCCCCTCCCCATGGCCTCCCTGCCTGCCCGGGCCACATTTAGAGCCTCCCCAGGAGCAGCCATGATGGCCATGCCAGGGTGGAAGGGGGCCAGGAGGGCGAGAGGTGGAGCCGGAAGGAAACGAGTGCCTACTGGACACAGAGCTGCCTTGGGAGACATGGGCCAGGGTGAAAGCAAAAGTGACCACAGACTCCAAGCAGGACCGTGTTCTTAGGGTGTGTGTGTTTGCATGTGTGCGTGTGTGCGCATAACCCGGTTCCCTGACATCCTCACCACACCCACTCTCTCCCGACTCATTTTCAGACCTTGGAAAGTCTTATCACCACAGACTCAGTGTCCTGCTGCCCTCTCCTCCATGCACCCCCCCCAGCTCCCCAGACCCTTGTCCCTCAGTGTGGCAGGTGGCCTGGTGCACTGGATAAGGGCATGCACTGTGGAGCCAGGCAGATGGCTTCACATATTGGCTGTGTGAACCTGAGGCAAGGCTGTGAACATCTCTGAGCCTCAGTGTCTTCATCTGTAAGATGGGGATGACAGCGGTTCATGGAATGGATCACGTGTATATAAAGTGCTTCACACAGTAGGCACTCTTCCTGCTTAATTATCATCATTATTAAGATGCTCACTGTCATCTTTACCACCACCACCACCACCACCGTCATCATTTCCATCCCAAAACTGCGCCACAGTCCCTTGAACTCCCCAGACTGTTGTGCCACAGGCTGCAGGGCTCTGCCAGCCCTTAGACCTGCGTTCCCCACCTGTTTTTCAGTTGCGCTCACCTGCAGACTAGGAGACACTCCCAGTGGGAACACCATATCCCTTCAGCCCTGATTCCCAGTTGCAGAGTTTTGACCAACTCTCCAGACGGAGTATGCTGAGTTAGAGAACATGTTTCCAAGTGATTTTGACCCACCAGTGAGCTCCTCTGGGGACTGGGGGAATGAGTGATGGGGTGGAAGTGTGGTGCTTTTAGGAGACCAGGGGCTGGGGACACCAAGGCAAGAAGAACAGGGACAGTGAGACCCAGGAATGGCTCAGGTGTGCCGAGGGGTTGGAAACTGGGGTAATATTCATGCTCCCCTGCCACTTTTGCTATTCAAACAGTTTCATGCCTCCAAATAGCCATACTGCAACAATGCAGGATGGGCCAGCAGGTCCCACTGCCCCCATATCACAGATGAGGAAACAGACTCACAGGCATGTGTTGAAGATCATACAGTCAGTCAGGCTGGGTCAGGATTTGAAAACAGGCCACTCTGCCTCCCAAGCCCGAAGATGGGCTGATCTGGACCAGGCTCCAAAGATGGCCCAGAGTACCTGAGGTCATCCTAGTTTGACAGTCAGTGGACAGTGATAGAGGTGGTCTGATCCGTCCATCCTTCCACCTACAAGCCTTTCTAGAGCCCCATGTATTTTGTGAACCACAGTGAGGGTCTGTGTTTAGAGAGCTTCTGGACAGCTTTCAGGAGTGAGGGGTGTGGGAGGGTGATGTGTCAGAGGTCATGTGGCTGCCTGGGCAGTGTCTGGGCCTGGGGCCTCTGTAGCTGTTGGGCCCACAGAAGGTCCCCCCCAGTGGCCTGAAGCTGCTCGAGGGGCAGCCAGTGAGGAGGGGCTGGCTTTGGAGATGCTCAGGGTGGTTTTCTGGGTGGTGGGTGTTGCCTGCATCCACCTGCTTCCCGGCCTTAGCATAGCTCTAGGGTTTTGATGCCCAGGGCAAGTGCCCTTTACCACAAGTGCATTTCCCAGGTGGAGGGAAATGGGGACCTCCTCTGGAGCTCAAGTTCCCCCTCCTGTGACTTAGGCTCTAGTTTCCCCTCTTCTTGTCTCCTGGGATCCCCTGTTCCCTTTACTCCCCATCCTTAGAGACTTTAGCACCCCAATGTACTTTCTCTTGGCTTCCCAGTTGCCATTACTTCCAGCACCCTGGTGCCCCAGCTTCCTAGATTTCACCTCCAAGGGCTCTGTGCCCCAATTCCTGTTTTGGAGTCTCCTTCCATTTTCCTCCTCACTGTATTTGTTCCCAGGGGAACTGATGCCAGAAAGCAAGAATTTTTTCTTTCCCCAGGGCAGGTGTGGTTATGGGTGTGAGGGGGTGTCAAAATTAGGACACCTACTAACTGCACCTTGCCTCCTAATTTGCCCACAGAGAGCTTCTTCTTTACAGAGAACCTTCTGACCCTCCATCCCCAGAGTGCCTTTCCTGCCTTCAGGGCCCTCGAACCTCAGCTTGGCTGAGGCAGCTCTGGGGGTGGTGAGCCAGGAGAGTGGAAGAAGCCCTGGTTGAGCTGGCCAGACCCAGTGCTGACTTCCTGGAGTGAGGCTCAGGCTCAGTGCCCCAGGTTCCCAGGGAGCTCCTCCGCCTTGGCGGACCCCTCAGAAAGGCCCAATCCTGGGAGAGCCTGTGGACATAATCCTCCCTGCTCACCAGGGGCAGATGAGAAAACCTTGGTTCCTTCCTTGCTCCAGGTGCTCATCACCTTTGGCAGAGAATGAGTGGCTAGGGGTATAGGGCCACAGAGCTGCTTTCATCTGCTACAAACAAAGTTCTGGAAAGACAGCCAGATCTGGGGTCAAGCTCCAATTCTAATGCTAACATGCTGTGTGACCCTAAGTGCCTAGCGTGAGTAGGTCTTGATGTGTAAGTGCTTGACGTGTGCCTGGCTCAGTGTCCCCTTCTGTCCAGGGAGGGGGTTGAAGCTGGTGGTCCCTGTGAACCCCTCAAATGCTGATATCTGTGATTCGGTTCTCTAAGCCTGCGGTGCCACGAGAGCTGGGCATTACTACTTGAGAGGGAATGTGCTGCGATCTCCAGTCCTTGAGGCAGAGTTCCTGACCCTCAATCCTGGGGTTACAGGACTTGTGAACAGACTGAGAAATGGGGTCACAGCAGGTAAAGAAGCCCCTCTAGTCCCCTTGGCAATTCCTTGGGGCCTCCTGGTGGACATACTCATTCCTCCTTCCACACTCGCCCTTCCTTCCCTCTCCTCAGACCAGGTCCCCTCCACTGCGGGGGCTCTGCCTTGGCCGGGGAACTTTTTAAACATAATTTGGATTCACATTTTCCAGTAGATGGGGGAGGTGGGGAGGGGTTTGGATGGGGAAGGGGAGAGCTGGTGGGGTCAGACGGCAGGGAGCGAGCCTTCTGCCGAGTTTGGCTGCATCACAGAAGATGCAGTTCAGGACTCGGAGATAAAACCTGGCAACCCCTGTGGAAATCTGGAGTGCAACCGTGGGGTCGCACGTTCACCTTCCAGCTGGGTTTGCCAACAAACGAGCGGCACTTGCAAGGTCGTTTGCAGGGGAGGGGTGACTGGCGGGGTCGAAGGCAGGCAGTTGTCATTCCCGCCAGTGGCAACATCGTCAACTTCAAGTCCGTGCAGCGCTGGCTCCCAGAGGGAGGAACAAGGGGAGGAGGCTTTTGGTGCAAATGCTCAGCTCTCCAGATGCACCCACAGGGCCTGAGGTGAGCGAGTTTCAACAGGCTTGGGGAGCACTGCCTTGTCAGATGCCTGCTGAGTTGCTCAATTGTTAATCCCGGGTTGAGGGAAGAAAGTCAAACCAGAGCAGACAGCTGGGTCAGGACTGCTGCCTGAGCAAACTCCTCAGGCAGAACCTGGTCCGGGGGCCCCGGGATGGAGGGGTGAGAACGCACTTAGCCCGGTGCAGAGGGGTCTGCCCTGGCTGACGAGCTGCAGAGCTGAGGTGCGGGGCCACGCTCCCTGACAGCTGCGTCGGCATGTTTGACCACCACCTGAGATTCCCACTGACTCGAGGTCTCTGAAGATGGGGTCTCATCCGAGGACAACTTAAAGCATGCTGTAAAGAGCAAGTTCTTCTTTCCCTCATCCATCAAGTATGGACTGAGCACCATGGCATGTCAGATGCATGCTCAGCTCTGTGAGGACATTCAGAGGTGGTGCCACAGCCTCGGCCTCAGATGTTTATAACCTTGTAGAAGTAAAGAAGCAACTCTATTGGACTATATGATATGAAGCTTTTAAAAATAGGGGATAAAAACCATGAGGTCTGGACATGGGAGAGCAAGTCAAGTGCAGGTCCTACTTTGATTTGCAGAATGACCTCAGGGAAGTCGCTGCAACTTGGGGTCCCTGAAGAGTTGCTGAAAATGATGCAGATTCCCCTCCCCTGAAAGAGGGGAGGGAGGTTATATGGCTCAAATAAGACAATGGGTATGAAAGTGCTTTGTAAACCACTGCTTCCCAAATGGGGTGATTTTGCCCCCCAGGGGACATTTGACAAGTCTAGAGACATTTTTGTTGCCACAACTGGGGGTGCTGTTGGCATCTCTAGTGGGTAGAGGCCAGGGATGCTGCTAAACATCCTACAATGCACAGGACAGCTCCCTACCCACACACGCAACACAGGCTATCTGGACTAAGACGTCGGTCGGGGTGGGGGGGCAAAGGAGGAGTTGTTGCTTGGTGGGTATAGAATGTTTATAAGAAGATTTGGGAATTTTTAATTAAAAAAAGGGTCAATGGTGAAGAGGTTGAGAAACCCTGGTGTAAACTGTAAAGCGCTGTGGTCGTGTTAGTGATTATACTTCAATGCCTAGAGCCATGGCAAGAGCTCTAAGGAGATGGGATTTTGCTATTTAGAAGGGAGGGAGGGATCCTTTTTGGCTGGGGACTGGGGAACACTTCCTGGAGGAGACGGGCCACACCTTTACCTTCAGGGCCAGCACTGCACATCTGGGCTGGCTGTGCTCCACACCTGGCCCAGCCCTATGGGCCCAGAGCACTGGGCCTCACTCCACCCATGGCCAACCCCGCTGGGCAAGCAGGCACACGGGAGCTTGGCACGAAGACACACACCTGTGGGGATCAGACCCAGTGAGGAGCATGCCAGCCTCCTTGGCGTCCCCTGAGTGGCACTGAAGGGTGCTCCCAGCAACAACCTTGGCCAGCAGGATTTGCCCGGGAGCCAGGCCTGGCCTCCCTGGCTCTGTGAGACTTTTGCAGGGGCCTGGTTGAAGAGCAGGGTAGGCACGCTCCTTCCAGTGTGACCTCTTCAATACCATAGGATCCAGCCCGAAGGCCTGTTCCCTCCATCGTCCCTAGGAAAGGGACCTGGCTCCCCTGGCTCACTGCCAGCAGCAGCCATGGCTGCCATTGTGTTGGGGGGCCTGGCACGGTGCTTGGCACATTAACATGCATGAGTGCATTCTTTCCTTGCAGCCCCCACCGCTCACACCCTCCAAAGGGTGTGTGCCATTTTACAGACAAGGAACCTAAGGCTCAGAGACGTTAAAGAACTTGTCCAAGGCTGCTCAGATGGTAAGTGACAGCACTGGGATGGAACTCTGGGTTTTCTGTCCTAGAGACCCAGTTCTTAGCCCGTCCGCTGGGCTGAAGCTCCTCAGCCTTCCTCAGGTAATCCACAGTAATGAAACCTTAGCTTATCTTTCCTCAACTCTTCCCAGTACTTCCATTTGTGGTTCAGAGCAATCTATCAAGGACTGTGGCCCACGTGGGGGTAGAGACCCACCCAAGGCCCCCTTGCATATGGTGGTGACCTGGAACCCAGGTCTCCTGACTCAGCACAGCTCCAGTGCTCCTGGTAGGGGATGGGGGAGTGGGACATTCTGAAACTTTCCTGAAGCTCAAGTTGGTGGCAGGCCAGATCCCTTGAGGGCAGAATCCAGGCCTGCAGGATTTGGGGCCTTCCCACAACAGGCTGTTTTTATCCATCTATCCCTCCTTTGGTGGTGGGAGCTGCCACAAGCTGTCAGCTTACTCTGGGTGCCAGACAAGAGTCTAATCAACAACTTCTAGCTTCTCTGGGCTTGCCCAGGCCTCAGGCTGTGGAGCCCTCCCAGCTCCAGATGCCCTCCTGCCCAAGTGCTACATGCAGTGGTACATCTGGTCCCCCTGCCAGGCCACCTGCCCTTCTAAGACAGCACCGGTTCTTGCAACTGGCCAGCCGACTGGCCCTGGTTCCAGGGTCTGGGAGGGGAGTGGACACCGGGGCTTGCCCTTTGGTGAAAGCTGCCAGCCATCCTCTTGGGGCCATTCCCCCAGCGTGGCTCACACTTGAAAAGACACAGTGCCAGCTGTCATGCCTGAATGGATATCTGCTTGCTCAAAGCTTTTCCATCGAAAGGCAGGTTTTGGGTCAGATGGCACTGCCATTTCCTAGCCTGGTGACCTTCTGGGCAATTACCTCTCTGATCTTCAATCTTCTCATCTATAAAATGTTGTCAGGATTTAGATACTGTAGACAATGCAGGGGGAGCTATTATGATTATTAGTGCCATGACTCTTTAACCTCCAGGCCAAGTGCCACCCCCCACTACCACCCCGGCTGCTCCAGTTCACACGCAATTCCATTTCCTCTGACAGCTATAGCATGTGCATTCTGTCCCACCCCATTCATGGTTTGCTTTTATCTTGTCTTACGTAGACCCCACGCTCCTTCGAGGCCAAGCTGTGACATTTATTTCCCCCCAGAGCTGGCCCAGTCTCTGGCCTGGAGATGGCAGTTGATAAAGACAAGGCAAGTGACCAAAACTTGGAACATGCCCAGAGGTCTCTTCTCCATCCCAGCCTCTCTGCTTTGGTAGGGTCCTGGGAAGCCCCTTATTCCTTTTTGCCACGGGCTGAGCAGAGAGACCCTTGGCTTGCAGCCCAGGGTGGAGCAGACGTGAGCTGGGTCATCCAGAGACCTGCTTCGTGGCAACCTGAACCATCACCTTGCAGAGAACAGGTTTGCCAACCTCTCTCCTCTCTCTAGGCCACCCCTCCTTACCCCATCCCCCAGGGTGCAGGCATGGGAACTGAGCTGTTGGAATTCCCTGTGGTCTGCGTGACCCAAAGCTGGGGCTGACTCCTGGCTGGGGCTCTGGGCTTCGATGACACTGAGGGTGGGTGGTGACACTACCCAGGCCACACTGGCTCAACTTTGGGATGGCTTCTGGGAAGGGGCTATGGTGTCACTGCCTGGGAGTCAGAACACCCTAGTTCCAGTGTCAGCTCTGAGCTTGGGCAATAGCTTCCCCTCTCCGGGCCTCAGTTTCCTCAACTGAGCCTAAAGGCCTGGGTCACACACTTGAGTTGCCACTTTTTACTCTGCATCTTTTTTTTTGCAGCTCTTGCCTCTGGGCAGGTCAGACCTAGTTGTTGCTCCTCCTGATGCTCAGACTCGCTTTGGAGACCCAGCTCCGAACCCGTGCATTCCAGACTCAGCTCTGGGGACTTCAGGCTTGCCCAAGTCCAAATTAGCTCCCCCCTGGGGTCCCTGACCCAAGTCCAGCTCACGGTGGTGGTCTGCAGGGGACAGTGGGAGGAGGGGGGCGGTGCCCTGGTTTCTGTACACTCTGCCACTGCTCCTGAAGTGTTAATCAAATTAAGGCTCCAAGAAAAACAAAAGCTCCGCAGCCTACTTCAGGCTGCCTTGAAGCCGCTTGCTCTCGGAACAGCTGGGAGAATTCCACATCACCTCCGTCCCCCAAGCCCTGGGTGGCTCTGACCCCAACTGAACATGCTCCTCCAGCCTGCAGGGCCCCGGCAGGCCACAATGACCTCATAGCAACAGCCAGTGGACACTCAGGGCAATTTCATGGGAGATATTTGTTCTCTGGTCTTGATGCAGAGAGAATTTTTTCCTTTTCCGCTGTCTCCATGGAAACCCCACTACACTGCTGGCTTCCCCCTTCCCACCTCATGCTTTTCAGATCAATATTGGAGCTTGGCTCCCCACTGGCTGCCCACAGCAGATGGGGGTGAGCTCTGGGCAGGAGGAACTGGGGCCAGGGTTAAGCCTGGGACATGAGGGGCAGTCACAGAGGGGGTGAAGGAGTCCAGGATCCTCTTACTCCCAGGTGAACCCACTCACCCCTCAGTGTCCCTTCCCTCCAGAGAACTGTCTGTGCCTTCTCAGGGAGCCACCTGAGCACAGGCCCACTCAAGGAAAAACAGACAGACAGGTTGCCTGCCGCCTGTGGTCATCACCCCTCCCTCCTTAGGTGAGCCACAGGGAGGTGGGGGGCTGTTGCCCTCTTTAAGGGCCAGAGTTTCTTCTTGCCTCAGGGAGACCCAAGGGCCCCATCAGCACCAGCCACAGGCTCTCAGAGACCCAGCGTCCCGGCCCCTTCCCTCCTCCTATTCCTTTCCCCGGACCCCAAGCAGAAACAGGTCCCTGCACGCCTCCAGCCTGGCCCGCAGCGCGGCGCAGCCCGACGCGGGGAGCTCGCTCCCGGACTTCTGTGGATTAACCTGCTATTATGTCCCTGAGCCCTTCCCCGTAATGGGCTTCCTCAGCGACCTGTCAGCCCCGCCTGGGCTGCGCCCCGCGCCCGGCTCCCAGCCCTGGCCGCCTCCCCGCGCTCGCACCCACCAGGCACCCCGGGTCGTGCTTGGGCGCGGACGGCGCCACCGCCGCCGCCACCGCCACCGCAGCCGCCTCTGGGCTGGAAGCCGGGCCCGGGCAGGGGGCAACCCGGGGGCTCCGGAGGAAGGCCGGGGCAGCGGTGGCGACAGCGGCGAGAGCGAGCGAGCCTCCAGTCCCGCGCCGACACACCTGCCGGGCGCCCCCGCGCCCGCTGCCCCGCGCCGCCTGGCACCGGCCGCTGCCCCCGGGGCCTGCCCCGCCCCGCCCCGCGAGGCCCCGGCCCGGCCGGGTCCCGGCCCCACTTACAGCCAGTTGCTCGCGGCGGCCGAGAAGACGGCGAAGACGAGGAGGCGCAGCGAACGCAGGCACGAGCGGGGACTCATGGTGCCGCCGCGGGCGCCTGGCCCGGGGCAGCGGCTGCGGCCGCTCGGGGCCTCCCGTCTGGGCGGCAGGTGGGCGCCCCGCGGGTGGGCTCCGGGCGCGGCGGCGGGGCTCTGCCTCCGTGCCTGCCGGCCGCCCTGCCCACTGCTGCGCCCGCTGCCCGGCGCGGACCAGACTGTCAGCGCCGCCCCAGAGCCGGGATGCGGCGGCGGCGGCGGAGGCAGGCGGGCGAGCGGGGGGGGGGGCGGGCCGGGGGCGGGCCGAGGATGGGGTTACCTGGGCGGGCCCAGTGGGCCGGGACACCCCCCGGGGGCGGGCCGGAGCCGCGGCGGCAGTGGCCGCCCGAGCCCGCGGGACTGGGCTTCTCCAGGGGCCTCCCCGGCCGGGAGCTTCGGAGGACTGGGGGCCGGAGCCCGCTCCGGGCACGCCCGGCTGCGCGCCGCCTGGCCTGGCCCAGCGAGAGGCGCGGCGACCCAGCTGCCCGGTCCCCGCCCGGGCCCTGGGGACAGGCGGGCACAGCTCCCCCAGCCCGCCGCTGTGGGCACTGCAGCGCCGCCCGGGCCGCCCCCCTCACCCCCCTCCGGCGTCTCGGAGCCCAGACCCCGGCCCGACCGTGGCGGACGGACTGAGCGCGGCTCCCGCTCGCGCGCACTCAGCCGCTTGCATTCTGGGCGCCCGGGGCTGCGCACCCTGGAGCTCGGTGCCACCCGGCCGCCCCCCGCCAGGCCCCTCCCTGCCTCCCGGCTGGCGCGTCCTCAGGCCCAGCCCCTCCCTGGCGCTCACCTCCCACCAGCCTTCCGGGAGCTGGACGGGGCCTCCCCAGCTTCGGGCAGCTAGGGACAGCGGCGTGAGCCTGCGGGAATCCGAAGCCTCGCTTCTGGCCAGCCGCAGGATCTGGGCGCGCCCTAGGCAGCAGAGTCTGGACCAAGCCCCTTACCTCACCGAGCCTCCGTTTCCTCATCTGAGAAATGGACATAAGACCCTGGGTAGTGAGGATTGAAGAAGCGTAGGGAAGGTCTCTTTTTAGCACGCTCACCAAGTCTTCCTTGGCGATTTGGTTTTCTGCCTGCTTCCTGTGTTCATCCTCCCATATCGTGCACACTCAGCACAGTGTGGGTGGCTGCGATGCTGTATAGTGAATGAATGAAATTGGAATGGGTTGCAGTGGCCTGTGCCTAGCTGGTCCAGTGAGCTCTATTCCACACCGTCATAACCTAAATTATTATCTTCCCACCCCAGGTCACAGATCTGATTCTGTGTTCCTCTCTCCCACTGTCTCAGCCTGCATCCCACAGAACTTACAGCTACTTAAAGCTGGAAGGCTGGCTTATCTAAATGGGGAAACTAAGACTGAGAAAGGGACAGGAACCAGGCCTGTGCTCTCACCCCTGTCCTGTGCTCATCACTGTTCAGGAGTGTGAGGTTTGCTCCCACAATAGGGGCTTACGTTTGTGTGCTGGGATGGTGCCTTTTGCTCCAAAGGGTCCCCCTGGACTCAGCACAGAGCAAGGGTCCGGTAAACATTTGGTATTGAAGCTGGGCTGGGCACAAAGTGGCAGGGATTTGCAGGGCCAGGCAAGAGTACAGATGGAGTCTCATATGCCATATGTCTAAATATTTGCAAGTTATAAATCAAGCTAACAAAATGCAAAATAAAATATGTTCTATTCTACTACCTTGGCAAATACGCTTTCCCAACAATCTGGAAGGCCAGCTTCTAATGCAGACTTCTCAGATTCCTTGGTCTTTGCCCTGGAGCTCGATGGCTCAGAGAGGAGGCCCCCAGAGCCTGGCCTGTGGCCCCCTCCTTTTCCCACCTGTATCTCTGTCCTGCCCTGCCAGGGGCTTTGTGCACACACAGAGAAGAACATCTCAGCCTGCACATGCAAGCTCTGTCTGTACCCTGCAGGCCTTGGGGTGGGCACACCAGCAGGGCAATCTGCCTTCAGGAGGAGGGGCCTGGGGGACTGAGCAGATCCTGGAAGTGGGCTTGGGGCCATATGGGCAGGGAATCCAGGGCCGTAGGTACCCAGAATGTGTGCCAGGGGAAGGGGCCCAGGCTCCAGGTGGGCATGCCTCCGCCCCCAGTTCCACTGTCTCTTCTCCCTGTGGTGAGAGGTTTGCTGGAGGAGGGCCTGCGTGTGGGACCTGGCGCAGGGCCATACTCACCTGGCTCTATGGGCAGCACTGAAAGACTGAACTATTTTGAGTCAACATATTTGCTTCCTGTAGCCTCATTGCAGTATGGTGGAAATAGTAATAGTAATAATTTAAACAGCCACACACAATTACTTTAGGGTGCCCGTAGATTTTCTTCCAAACCAGGACATTTTTGAAAGTGATAGCAATGCTAACTGGAAAGTTGCCAGGGTATCAGGCAGAAAGCGAGACTACGCCAGGCAAACGAGAACATATTCTGCTGAAATAGTGAGCCCTATTTCCCCATTTCACAGAGGAGGAAATGAAGGCTCAGAGAAGTAAGTGACTTGCCCGAGGAAAGTGGCAGACCTGGGACTCTAGAGCTGTGTCCTCCAGCCCCACAGCACGTGCCCCCCTGAACTTCAGTGTGTGTTATCTGCCAGATGGGGGACAATGTTACCTGGCTCGTCTTTCCCGGGGCTGCTGGGAGACACACAGGAAGAGAGAGCGTGAGTGTGTCCTGTGAGCTGTAAGGAGCTGAGCTGAGGCAGGGAAAGGGAGCCCAAGGCCCGCCCTGATCTGTGATAACGAGAGGAGAGGCCCTATTGGCCTGACTCAGTGGAAAGTCTGCACGAGAATGTCTTTTTGAGGAAATGCTTGTCTAACTATCAAGAACAGTTCAACCATGAAGATATAAATACAAATCAATTTGAAAGTTCAATTGTCAATGGCTTTTTAATATGTTATAAAATATCATAAGTGTAGCAAACGCTTATCTAGCTCTTCCTATGTGCCAGCCACTGTCCCAAGTGCTTTGCCTTTTCACATTGGCCACAGCCCTAGGAAGCTGATGCTGTTGTTATTCCCATTTTACAGATGGTGAAGCTCAGGAGCCGCTCTAAAATGCTTTAAGGTATATCAACAACCCTATGACATAGGTGCTATTATTACTCCCATTTTACATAATGGAGACAGTGAGGCACAGAGGGGTTAAACAGATTCCCTGCAGTCACACAGCTAGTAAGTGGCACAGCCAGGGTTTGCTTGCAGGCGGTCTGGGTGCTGAACCACCCACTAAACTGTTCAATGAACGTGAGCTTTCCACGTGTACAAATAAATGTCTGGGTCCAGAGGGGGAACTTCTAGAAGTTACTACTGAGGCTGGCTGAACCCCTTTCATTCTGAAGCCCCTCTCTGTTCCCTGCACATTCAGTGAACCAATTCCAGTACACATCTTTGTTGAAGGAACCAATTCCTTAACTTTCTGAGTGGCCCATTTTGGGAATGAGTTCTCCCTCCTTCCTAGTGAAACTATGAAAATTCACCAAGGAAGGGAATCCTCACCAAGTTTTTAATCAGAAAGAATCACATACACCATGTTTAAATTATCGCCAACTCTCAGTGAGCAGGTCCAAAGCAGTGCGGTCGGACGCGTGTCCAGCTCACTCCTGGAAGCACCAGGTAGTGAGCTGAGGGCCCTAAACATCAGCTGGTGATTGGAATTTCCAGCTCAACTACTCAGATTTTTAAGGTGGAGCAACCGAGGGCCTAGGCTTGAGGTCTAGAACAGTCTTATTCCTATACAGCCATTTTTTGAGAAGATAAAACATAGAAGGTTCCTCCTCTGCCACCATGGGCTGCACTGTCTGGCTTGGCTGGGCCAATGTGCCCAGGCGTCTCCTCTAGAGCTGTCCACCCTAAGGCCCCGGCCAGGAAAGGGGTAGGAAGTCTGATATTAGTCCCTGCTGGCCACTTGTGTTTAGGCAGCCCTGGACAAGTCACTGTCCTTCTCTGAGCTTGGCATTTGCTCCCCAAAGAGCCTTCTAGGAATGCAGAGAGTCAGTGAAATGCACCATCAAGTTCTGGTGAAGACCTCGATTTGTTCCCAGCCCTGCCAGAAACTGTTACTCCCTGAACCTCAGTTTCCTCCTCTGCACACTGGGGACTGTAAGAGCTGTTGTGAGGAATCGATGGATGATACGTGCAAAGCCTTCTGAGCACAGGCCCAGCACTGAATAAGGTGTCACCGCATCTTGTTCTATGGTTTAAACCAGAGTCACATACACTGGTGGTCTGCAGATGGATTTGTATGGCCCATCCAGTGTTTTAAAAAATATGAATTTGTTGACAACATTTAAAAATTGGGAGATTTCATGTAAGAAGGTGGATACCCAGCTTCTCTTGAGGTTATTCTTGGCAATGTGGAACTTGGGTGAAGAAGAGTGACATGCTCCTTTAGACAGGACCACATCTCTGGCTGCTACTCAGGTCCCTGCAGCCCTTGCCGGAGCCCCGTGGGGAGGAGGGATGCCAGCATGTGCTGAGCATCCGACCGTACAGCGGAGAGGGTGGCAGCAGCTGTGCCAGCCCTTCAGGCTCAATTCACACCAGAAGTTATTATTTTCCCTATGTTGCCCATGAGTAAGGAGAGGCTCAGAGACTTGGGGTCAGTCACCCAAGATAACCTGCAACCAGGTTTTCCAATCAGAACCCATGTCACTTTTCTCTTTTGAGGGTTCTTTTCCCATCCTCAGACTAGCCTGGCAATGGATTAGGAGATGGATTTAGGAGATGTGATAGCCATGGCTGTGTCTCTCCTTTATCTTCAGACCCCCCCTGGGGGCTGTGGAGCTGGGGGGGCATCCAGTAGCAATGCAAACATTTGAATTCTTAGAATAGAGATCTCCCACCTGGATGTAAAATGGCTGCAGGTTTCAAATATTTTACGAACACGTCAATAGGAGAGAGGACTAGTATAATGAACCTCCTTATATGCATCACCCAGATCAGACAATTATCAATATTTTGTCCCATTTGCTTCATCAGCTCCTTTTTTTTTGTTCTTTTCTTTATTTCTTTTCTGAATTATTGCAACACATGTTCCTGATATCTTGTCATTTTACCTGTATGTACTACAGTGCACGTCTTTAAAACCGGCCGTGTGCTGGAGCCGGTTGGTTCTGACTTCCAAGAGCTGATTGTGCTCGACTCTTCCCAGCTCTGGGTTCAGTGATGCCTTGTTGGTAGCTTGAAATCAGCCATGGGGGAGGATTTAGGTCATGGAAATTGGCAAATGCCTCAAACCAGCGCCCTCCCCACCTCCTGAGAGCTGGTTGTTAACCATGTACGAGTATACCACTGTCTAAAACACATGGACGTTGTTTTCTTCTGTAACCAGCATGCTGTCATCCTGCCTCACAAAATGAACATGAACAACCTAATCAAATCCCCCAATTGTTTCAAATATAACTGTTTACAGATTGTTCTAATCAGGACCCAAACAAGGCCCACCTGTGACATTTGATTGCTATAGCTCTTAATTTTTCTTAATCTAGAGTTATGGCCCCCTACTCTCACTTGAGGCTTTTTTTTACGCCCTTGTTATTGTGGATGTTAGGTTGGTTGATCTGTAGAGGGCCCTCACCTTGCGTTGGCTGATTGTGCTGTCATTAACATGGCCCTCTCTTCCTACATTTCCTTAGGTGGTATGTTCCAGAATCTCAATAGATTCAACTCAACTTTTTGTTTTTTGTTTTTTTGGCCAGAAGACTTCATAGATGGTGCTGGATCATACAATTAAGTTTTCAATGTTTTTAGATGATTTTGTGATGAATGAAATGTAAAATCATTGAAAGCTTTTCAAAATTTATGGTGCTTTTTAATTTTATCATTAACAGACACTAAAAGTGCACGCACTATGGAATCTTTTGCTATTAAGGACGGGTTGTTGGACTCAGGAAATCTGGACCCTCTCTGATCGGGCCTTGCCAGTCCAGACAGGTCTTTTTACATTCTGATCTCAGGGATGAAGAACCTACAGCTGCCTTTGAGAATTCCTCCCAGGATGCTGTCACTTGGTCAGGTATTCCTACTTCATGTCTAACTTCAGCCTTTCCTGCTTTAAGTGAAGCTCATTTTCTCTACCTGGAACCCTGGAATTTCTCAACCGCCTCTCTAGCACTGAGAAGAAAAACAAACCAAAAAACCCTGTGATTCCAGGAGTCTAAATCCTGTACTTGAAGCAGTGCCCATTTCACCCTGGAGCACTATAACCCTATGGCCCCAGCCCACGCCCAGGAGAAGTTGTGCATCACCTCCTCCACCTACCTGAAGAAGGGGATCCTCATTGTCCAGGGGTCCACCCCCTCATATACCCTGGTTGGCAGGTCTGGGGTCCTCTCTGCCCACCCAGCCTCCAGTTGGCCCAGGCTCCTATCCTGGATGGAATCCTGGATGCCGACTGCCTTCATCCTCTTGCCTGTTCCCTTGGGCACTGACCCTGACTCTCTGAGTCAGCTGGGAGATCGTCTTTCCTTCCAGAAGTAGGCTTTGGTGAAACCGTCTCTTAGGGCCAAGCATTCTGCTTGAATCTTGAAAATGGCTTGAGCTGGAGTGATGAGGGCTCCTTTGGGAATCAACGCAGCATCTGGGCAACACGGAGGCTTCAGCAGCTCTGTGCCCTGGGCCAGAAGTTTGCATCTGAGCATGTGTTGAAGCTACTGTTAGGAGAACAGCTGTATTCAACAGGACCTGGCCTCTGTGGGAAGGCCCCATTAGACCCATCTTTTGCACACATCAGAACTCAAAAGCAGCTCACTGCCCCGAAGGAACTTGGGGGCAGGCAGTGCAAACTTAACTTTTTAATGTAATTACCTTGGGGAAAGAAATCTGAGGAACTGGGAGGAACTCAAAACTAGCCCTGTAGTTACCATTAAGAGGGAGGCAAATAGCCTAGGAGGTCTTGGAAACCTGTAATCCTGGAGTCTCAGAGAAAAGGTCTGACTCATAAAGAAATATGGAAGGTAAGTTAGAAGAGGAATTTTGTCAAATTTATGGAAAAGGGGAATGTAACTGACAGCTAAAGATTACTACAGAATGTGCCAAATTGATCACCAATACTTATTTCCTTGATTTGTTTTTACTGGGACCTTTCATAAATGGATTCCTAAGGTGTCAATAAAGAACCAAATTTTCTTAGACATTCCTAACTGGAACAAGGGGTGCTAATCTGTGTATCACGCTCATGTCTGAAATCTGACTTTCTGGTCAAGGAGGCAGTGATCCAGGAGACAGCTCCTGGTGGGCTTCTCATCCAGCAGCAGCCCACCATTAGGGCCGGGAGGCAGAGCCAGGGCCCTGGGGTCAGCCAGTCTTAGGCTGTGTCTGCTCTGGCCCTCCACTCCCCCTCCGATCCCCCTTCAATCCCTTGCATCCCCCCTCCATCTCCCTTCCCTTTCCCCTGCCATCCTCCCCGCCCCCCACAGCCCCCTCCATCCCCCCTCCAGGTAACCCCTTCCAGGTATGCTTCTCCACCTGCTCTTCACAGGGCTGATTCCCTTCAGGTCTCAGCTCATGCGTGATGTCGGAGAAGGCTTCCTTTGGCTCCTGGTTACCTGTTCTCTCTCAGCCCCCGGACATATCCCTCGAAGCACTATCTACCTAATCAAAGTGGTTAACCAATAGTTTTTGTCAAATCCCCTGTTTAATGTCTCTCTTTCAGGAAATATGTTCTCCAAGTGGGCCAGGCTTGTACCTGTCCTGCTCACCGAGCCCCGTGCACCTGGCACATGGTGGGAACCCAGTTAAGTGCTGAGGGAATAAAGGAAGTATAAGCCTCAGTTTCTTCATCTGAAAAATGGGCCTATGAGTCCCTTTCTTTTAAATGTGAATATTTATACCTGCCAAACATTAATAGCTTTCCTAGCCTCATCTCATGCAAACTTCTCAGAATAAATAAATTATCTTTTGAACTGCTAGCCTCAAGAACCCAAATCTCAAAGGAGAGAACATAAAGTAGGTATTGTAATTCTGGAATGATTTAGATGTCCCTAGTTTCTGCCACAGGGGGGTGGAGTGAATGACCCTCTGAGCTCTTGAAGGGAAGGAATCCTTTCACCTGGGGATGAGAGAGCTGGTTTGCCTGTGTGTGCAGAGTCCAGAGCCGGGCTGTGGAATCGTAGAGGACT
>PVKY010000650.1:0-42913 GCA_004027775.1 Bradypus variegatus
TTAAGGAGATGGTTTTATTCAGGCCATTGTGATAAGAAGAAAATTCATTAATGAAGAGTGTCTTCAAGAAAAGGAGGGGAGGCTGGGGTTTTACGGAGACAGGTAAAGAAGGAAGTCATCAGGACATGTGGAAGCAGACCTTGAATATGTGAGGACAACATACTCCTTTAGGATTAGCCATGTCTCAGAACACAGAAGAGGAGGGAGGCTCTCCCAAGCCGATACCACCACTTTCCCAGAGCACAGGGCACAGATAAATCTCAACACCATCAGTCTGTCCTGGTGTTTCTGTGTGTTTGGTGGCTCGTGTGTGCATTTCTCATGTCTGTCTTGGAGTTCCGAATGTCTGGTGAAGTGTCTGTGTGTTTATGGGGTGTGTGTCTGGCTCATATGTATGTTTCATGTGGAGTTGGGTGTGTGCATTCAGAGAGAGTTTATGCTTCAGGATTTCACTGGGACTGATGGAGTGTGTTTGTCATTGGCATGTGTCTGTGTTACTCTGTCTGATGGTGTGTGTGTGTCTTGCTGTGTCTCTATTTCTGTATCTGTGTGTGTGTATTGAGGATAGACTCATTCTCTTGATAAAAGACACATTGAAGTATTCATCTGTGCTCCTGTGGGTCTGAGCCCATTTGTAAGCAGGAAATTATGAGGATGTTGTCATAAGTTAAGGTGTAGACTCATTTGTGAATAGGATCTCAGAAGATCCTCTTTAGATGAAGTCAAAATGAATTAAGACAGATATTAATTCATGACTGGAGTCCTTAGAAGCAACAGAAATTCAGACACAGTCAATCAGAATACATCAGAGGCAGAAACAGCCAGAAGTTGGTGGAACCGAATGGAGCAGACAAAAGGAGAGGTTGCCAAGTGACAGGATTGCTGGAACAGTGCAGTCTCTGGGAGAAAGTGAGCCCTGCCAATTCCTTGGTGTTGGATGTGCAGCCTCCAAAACTGTGCGACAATGAATTCCTGTGGTGTAAGCCCACCTGTTGGGTGGAATTTGTCATAGCATCCTTGGCAAACTGAGACAGTGTGTTTGCAAGATGTGTATCTGTCTTGGGACATGGTGGAGTAGTGTGTGTGTGCTACAGGTTGTGTCTGTGTCACTGTGTTTGTCTGGTGGCTGTGTGTGTATGTGTGTCTTGGTATATCTGTATCTGTGGTGGAAAGTGTCGGTGTTTTCAGGATGAGTCCCTCTTGGTGTTTCTGTGGGTTTGGTGTGTGTGTGTGTGTTGTGGAGTGAGCTCCTTCTGTGTTTCTCTGTGTCAGGTGGGATGTGTGTACATGTGTGTCTTGTAGAACAAGAGCTCTGGATCTCAGTGTGTCTGATGAAGTGAATGGGTGTCTGTAGGGTGGGCATCTGTCTCAACATGTCCATGTGTCTGGTGGGATGTGTGTTTCAGAGTGAGTGTCCGTCCAGGAACTTAGTTGGGCCTGGGGGTCTGTGTGTCTGCTTCAGGACATCTGTCATTGTGTTTCTGTTTGCTTGTGGAGTGTCCATTTCTCAGTGTGTTTTTCTACACATTTCCATGTCAGGTGGTGTGTGTGTGTGTTTGCAGAATTTTTCTATGGATATGGTAGAGTTGTTGTGTTTCTCTGTTGTGTTTTTATGGATCAGGTCTGCTTGTTACTTGGTTATTTTGGTCAAGTGGAGTGTTTTGTGTATTGCAAGGTTGCATCTGTGTTTCTGTATGTGTGTGTGTGTCTACTCTTTGTCCCTGTTGGAGGATGTGTGTGTTGAAGGATAAGTGTTTGTCTCTATTTTTTAATTTCAGGTGGAGTGTGTGTTTGCAGGGTGTAACTTTTTCAGTGTTTCTGTGTATTTTTGTGGCATATGTGTGTTGCAGAGTGTGAGTCTGTGGGTCCTGTGGGCTGTGTGTGTCTTGAGCATTAATCTCTCTCCATTTCTGCATGACTTCTAGAGCATGACTTTTGTGTGTTGAGTCTACTTGTGTTTCTGTGTGTCTGGTGGTGGTCGTGTGTGTTGCATTGTGCTCACCTATCTTATTGTCTGGTGGGTCTTTGGGTGTGTGTATGTGTGTTGCAGAGTGAGTGTCTTTTTCCAAGTTTCTGGCAGTGTGTGTGTGTGTGTGTGTGTTGCTGTGTGCATATGTGATGAAGTGTTTGTGTTGCAGGGTGTGTCCCTGCCACCAAATTCCGGTGTTTCCAGTGGTTTGTGTTTTTATTGCAGAGTTTGCGTCTGTCCCAGTGTCTGCGGGTCTGGTTGTGTGTGTTTGTGTGTGTTGCAGGGTGTGTAGATGCATCTAATACTCCATGTGTCAGGTAGGGTGTGCGGTTTTGTTGCAAGGTTTGTGTCTCTCCCGGTGCTGCTGTGGTAATGCAAGGTTGACATTGTTCCCTGTATTGTGGCGTCTGCATTGGTTCTTTTAGAGTGTGTGTGAGTGACAGCATGTGTGTCTGTCTCTTGCCTCCGTGTGTTGAGGGTCCCTGTGTGTCTGTGTGTCTGACAGTGAGTTGGCCCTGCAGAGTACATGTCTGTCTCAGTATTCTTGTGTACGTGGCATAAAATGTGGCATTGAAAGATGGCAGGTTGAGAAGGTGTTTTGTGTATTGCGTGGACTGTGTTTGTGTTTTCTGTGTGCTGTATGTGTATCTCGCTGTACCCAGTTGCCTGGTGGAGTGGTGTGTACACACCACAAAACATACAACACAGGGACACACTGCAACACACACCACAAACACACAAACATAGGGAAACACACTACAACACAACCCTCCATAGACCCACAAAAGTGCACTCATCATGCAACACACACACACGATGATCCACACACCCACCGAGAGGGACATGCACACTCTAACACAAGCACACCCCAACCTGTCTTCGTTTCCAAATGCCATACAATGGTTTGGCTTGACAACAGGAATTTATTGGCTCACAGTTTCAGAGGCTGGAAGGCTTGTTTCCTCCAGTATCTTCCAGCTGTTGACAATCTTTGGGGTTCCTTGGCTTTTCCGTCACACAGCTGTGCACATGGCAGCCCCCTCGCCTTTCTCTTCCAGGTTCTGCTGACTTCCAGCTTGTGGCCTCTCTCTGTCTGATTTCACTCTGCTTATACAGATCTCCAGGAATGGGATTAAAACCCACCCCGACTGAGGGGGTCACACCTTAACTGAAGTCACATCTCAAAGACATTTACTTCCAATGGGCCCCCACCCGCCAGAATGTGGACCAAGAACTCAGCCAAACTGGGGTGCATAAGTCAATCCCCCACACCACCCGAAACAGAACAAGACACTTGTGCTGCAATGTGTCCCTGTTTCTATGTTTTGTGGTGTATGTTGCAGGGTGTCCCTGTGTTTCTGTTTTTTTGTGCTGCATGTTGTGTGTTTCCCCATGTGTGTATTTGTGGTGTGTTGTGTGTCTCTGTGTTTGTGTGTTTTGTGGTGTGTGTTGCAGTGTGTGTCCCTGTTTTTGTGTTTTGTGACATGTGTTCAGTGTGTGTCCCTGGGTTGTATGTTTTGTGGTGTGCTGTGTGTGTGTCCCTGTATTGTGTGTTCTGAGATGTGTGTTGAGTGTGTCCCTGTGTTTCTGGGTGTGTTGAAATGTGTGTCCCTGTTTCTGTGTTTCTTGTGGAGCATGTCTGTGTGTGTGTGTGTGTGTGTGTGTGTTGAGAAGTCCTGACTTTCATGTCAGGCCTTTGTGTGTGTGCGTGCTTTGCATGGAACACATCTGCCTCTGTGTTTGTGCATGTTGCAGTGTGTGTGTCTATTGTGCTTCTGTGGTTTGGGGAGTGTGTGTGTTGCATTTGCATCTGCTGTGTGTGTGTTGCAGTGTGTGTGTCTGCCCCTGTGTGTTGCTGAGTGTGTGCTATAAAGTGTGTTGAGGCTGCATTTCTGTCCTAATGTTTCCAAAGGCCATGTGTGTAGATGCACATTTCAGGTTGTGTATCTGTGCTGGTGTTTCCATGTGTCAGGAGGTGTTGTGTGTGTGTTAAGGGTGAGTGTGTATCTTTGTGTGTCCAGTTCTGTGGTCTAGCTGTGTGTGTGTGTGTGTGTGTGTGTGTGTTGCTGCGGGCTGCATTTCGCCGTGGGGTTTCTGTAGGGTGTTTGAGTTTCGGGTTGTGCGTTTGTGCTGGGGTTTCCGAGTGTCTGGTGGTGTGCGTGGTTGCAGGCTGAGGACTTGCTCCATGTTCCACCCGTCGTGTGTGTGTGTGTGTGTGTGTGTCCCTGAGCCAGGCAGCCCTGGCCCCCTTTGCAATCAGGCCGGCTGGGCCCTCGGCGGCCGGCATTCCTTCCGCTCCTTTGTGCTCTGTGCTACAGAAAATATTTGCGTTTTCCACGACTCATAATTTTTCCTCCTGAATCGCTACCAGATGTGGGGACTGCGGTCCCCGTCCCCATGGCAACGGATGTTCCAGCAGCCGCGGTTCCCCTTTGTGGCGCCGGCCCTGGGCGCGGGCGGGGGCCCGGGGCTCCCTCTCCTGGCCGCCACTGGGGCCTCCTGGGGGGCTGCACGCCGGGCAGGCCGGGGAGAGGGGCTGGCTGCCGGAAGTGGGGAGTCCCACGGGGGGGACTCATGGGCAGGGGCCAGGAGGGGACCAAGCACAGCTGGTCATTGCTGGACATCCCCCCCCCATCTCCTAGTGCAGTCCTGGGCCAGACTTGGGGAGGGAGGGAGAGAACCCCAGTGGGGTGGCTGGAGTGTGGGGGTCAGGGAGCCTGTGCAGCTGCCCCAGGATGCTGTTGGTGTGGGGGGGGGGCGCGGCTGGCAGCCTCTGCAAGTGGGTCACTCCTCCTGGCTGACCTGGAGACCATGGCAGGGCCACAGCTGGCTGGCGACGGGGAGCCCGCACTTCGTGTCCCTACACGCCACTCCAGTGTCCCATCGCGGCCCAGGGGGTGAGGCTGGGACGGGAGCTGCCCCCCTTTAGTGTCATTTAGGGTGTGTGTGTGTGGGGGGGGTTGATCGGCCGATGGGGCCAGAGTAGAGACCCCACACCAAAGATGGGGAGGACGCCAGCAAGGGGAAAGGAGGAGGAGCCCAGTGCACACAGCTGTTGGATCACAGCTGGGGAATAGCGGGGGCCCCGACAATGGAGGGGTCTGGGGGTTTGGGCAGATCCCCCAGAAAGCCTGGCCCCAGGAGGGAGTGAACCATGGGGGCCAGGAGTCGGAAGACCCTGAGAAGACAAAGGGTCACAGCTGGAAGGCGAGGCCGGCAGGCTCCCCTCCCCCTCTAAGCCCCCCACCCCCCCGCCCCCCCTCCAGCTCCGGCCGCTGCAGTTTCCGGCCGAGGACAAGGCGCCATTGAGGCCGCTGGAGGCTGCGCCCGCAGCCGCTGCACCCCCACTGGCCCCAAACACCCCAAGCAGCTCTGGAGGCCAAGTTTAAGGATGGGCAGGGGAACGAGGGACGGATGGCTGCGGCCCACCTACAACGCGGTGCTGGGAGCCCCCCACTTAGGCTGCGGGGTGTCCTTGGTGGCGGTGTGAGTGCAGGCCGGGAGAGGCCACGTGCAGTTGACTTTGGGGGCCCCCCCGAGGCCCCGCAGACAGGAAGCAGCCAGAACCCAGGACGAAAAGGGCACTTTTATTAAGAAAGCTGCGGCCAAGCCCCCGCCGGGAGGAGCCCGTCCTGGGGCGCCCGGGAGGGGTGGGGGCGGCCCTGCTGGGACCTATAAATAAGCGTCCCCTCGGCCACCGGCGACGCCCCTCGAGCTCACGGTGCAGGGGTGGGGAGGGGACCATCAAAACCAGCTCGACGGCCCAGGGACAGGGGCGGGGCCGAGCCTGGGGGGCGCTGCGCCCCCGAGAAGCAGGGTCCGGCCCTGCTCCCCGAGCTCGGGTCAACCAGATGCCCCGGAGCCCAACCAGCGGAAAGAGCCGCCAACCAAAGGCGCCAGGCCTCGGCCAATGAGAGGCAGCGGGGTGGGGAAGGGGCGGAAGTGCTTCCGGCCTCAGCCAATAAGGAGGCCCCAGTGAGGGCGCTCGGGGCCAATAAAAAGTGGTCCCCAGGCTGAACCCTTCTAGGCCCAGCCCGGGTAGGTACCTGCGGGCCCGAGCGCCCAGGGCGGCGGAGAGGGAGTGGCCAGCGAAGCGCCTGGCAGACCTCGACCAATGGGATGGCGCCTTCCCGCCTCCGACCAATGAGACAAAGGGCCGCTCGGGCCCTCGACCAATGGGAGGCTGCCCGGGCGCGAACGCGGGGTGGCAAGCAGCACGGCGAAGCCGGGGGCAGGAGGCGGGCGCGGCGGGCCGGCGCCGCTATGGGTTGGGCGCGCCCGCCGCCTCCCGGCTCTTCTTGCGCGGCGGCTTCTGGATGGGCGTCTTCTTGCGGGGGGTCTCGGGCGCGGGGGGCGCCCCGGCCGCCGCCTTCTCGGGCGCGGGGGGCGCGCGGGTGAGCGCGGCGGGCGGCACGGAGCGCTTGGCCTTCTGCGGCGGCGCCGGCTTCTCCCGCGGGCCCTGCGCGCCCGGGGCGCCCTCGGCGCGGCCCAGGCTGCGAGTCTTGCCGCGCAACTCGGCGGCCAGCAGGGAGGCGGCCTCGGGCGCGCTGCGCGGGGGGCCACCGGCGTCGGGGGGCTCGGGGAAGCCTCGGGCCCGGGCCCGGGGCGGCGAGGGCGCGCCGAGGACGGGCGTCTCCTCCGCCAGCCCCGGGGGGCGCGGCGCCGGGTCGCTGGGCGTCCGTTTCCGCTTGCTGGGGCTGGGCGTGGGCGAGGGCGCACGGGCGGCGGCGGCGCCCTGCTTGCCGTGGATCCAGGACACCTTGGGCTTGGTGGCGGGGTCTGGCGGCGGCGGCTTCCTGCGCTCGGGCGACGGCGACAGGCCACCAGCCTCGCCCCGGGCCCGGGCCGGCCGAGCCACGCGCGCGTACAGCGCCCCGCCGGGCCCCTCCACGCTCGACGCCGACCGCTCGCTGTCCGAGGACGCAGGAAGGGGCGCCGTCTCCTCTGCCGACGCGGGCGTGGCCAGGGGCGCTGGGGACGGTGACTCGTGGGCGCTGGGGTCCTCCGCGGCCGGGCCCTCGGGGGCCGCCTCTGCCAAGGGAAGAGCCGGGTGGTCGCCGCCTCCCGGGAGAGCTCGGGCCCGTCCAGTCTTCGGGGCACAAACCTTCCCCTTCCCTCCCACCACCCTGCGCCCCAGCTCAGTGTGTGGCGCTTTCAGGGCCCCCTGGGTATGGGGGCTGAGCACTGGGGGAAGAGGGGCAGGTTCCCGGGGTTTCAGCCCCAAGGTTAGCCTGGCCTCGCACCGTTTGCCCCCACAGCCCCAGCCTCACGAGCTACCATCCACTTTGTCCTTTGAACACCTAGGAACATGGTTAAGGGAGAGAGGGGCGCAAATCCTTGCCAGCCAGGTTCCCTCGCGCTGCCCCATGCCCAAGGCTGCCAACCTAGGGACCCCCTCACATCCTGAGGATCCCCCTTTCCATTCTCTACCCAGCCCAAGAACCTCTCTGCCTTGTGTCCCCCAGAAATGAGGTTGGGCTATGGCTGGAGACGGGAGAGCCAAACCCATCTCCCCAGGCCCACACTGGGCAGGTCTGGTCACAGGTTAATGGCATGGCCGAGCCCTCTTTGCCTGTGTCGCAGCCCCTCGGGAACCCAGAAACCTTTAAGGGGGGAAAGATAGTGCTGCCACCCGAGTCCTGGGCTAGAGCGAGGTCCTACTCACCCTCGTGGGGTACGCAGTACACGGGGCCTTCATCGGTGGTGTCGAAGGAAGAGAAGGAGGCCCGGGAGGACCACGACGGGGAGGGCTGCTCCAGCCCCGACGGCGGCTCCAGGAAGCTGCAGTTGAGCGTGTTATCCAGGTCGTGATGCGCCACTGGGGAAGGAGGGAGGCGCAGCTGTCAGGGGCCCGGCCCTGCCCCCAGCCTGCGCCCATACCCGCCCTCCTGCCAAATGGAGATGGAGCGATGGAGGCTGGGGATGGGGTGGGAGCAGCCAGTCTCCCTTCCAGGAAGGGCCTGGGGCACTGCTCGGAATCCAATCAGGGGGACACTCCCCTGCACCTGTGTCCTGCGTGCACCTGTGCACACATCTGCAGCCACAGCCCCGGGATGTATAGCATCCTGGTACAGACTAGGGGTGCGAGGCTACCAGGGCCTGATGTCCGCACACTCCCGGGACACCCCAGCTGCCATCACTCACAGGAATAGGGCCCCGGCGCCTCCACGCCTGCGCGCACACCCAGGACTCGTGCCTTCCTCCCGCGCGCCTCGGCAGCCCCCCGCTGTCTTTCCCTCTGGCCTCACCTTCCCACGCCCCCACCGAGCACGGGACCCCCTTCACGCCCACTTCCCTGCAGCCCCGGGCCGGGAGGTGTTTTCGCGGAGAACCCGCGCGGGCATCCTCACCTACGATCTTGGGCAGCTTCTGCCGGCGGAGCGGGATCCGGGGCAGCTTCATGCCGATGCGGCTGAAGCGCCCGCACAGCCTTTGCGGCGCCTTCTTCCTGGACAGCGAGAGCTTCCTGCGGAGGCGGGGCCTAAGCGGGGGCGGGGCCTAGGCGGGGCGGGGCCCGGGAGGGGAGGGGCGGGGGCCTCACCGGCGCGCTGGGTCCTTGCCACGGCACGCGCAGCAGCAGCCGAGTAGCGAGAGCAGCAGGCCCAGCAGGAGGGCGAGCAGCGCGCCGGCGCCCATCACCCCCTTGCGCTGGTTGGTCTCTGCGGGGGTGCACGGAGGTCAGCACGGGTGCCGGGCGCCTTCCCCCGCACCCCGCCCCGGGACGCCCCTCACCCAGGCGGCAGGCACCGGTGACCGGGTCGCATGAGTCCTCGTGGCAGCTGCAGGCCTGGGCGCAGTCCACGCCGTGGAGCCCCGGCGGGCAAGTCAGGTTACAGCTGCGGGGGCGCGCGGTCAGCTGGGGCCCCCCGGTGACGCCTCCGCGCCCTCGCCCTGTGGCCACCTCCCTTCTCTAGGGACCGAAGCCCCCGCCCCGTCCTCCAGGCACACAATGGCGATCAGTGTTTCGGAAATGAGCGATTGGGTGCACAACCAGTGGAAGGGAAGGAGGTCTGGGGACCGGGCTGTGGTCGGTTCCTGGGGTTGGCTCTTCTGTCGATGGAAGAGGGGCTGCGGGCCAGGCCCCCGGGGTAAGGGGCGGTCCCTGCTTAGTCTAGACCAGCTCCGGGTCACCTCGGCCCTGCAGGCAGCAGCCAACTGACTACACGCTCCGAGCGCAGGCTCCACACCAAACAGCCTGTTGCCACCTGCTACCTGGGGTAACGGGCCAGCCTGGGCCCCACCTCGTACGCCAGAAAAGCGGCCCCTGGGTCCGTACAGACCCCCACCCCGTCCGGGTCCGGGGCACTCACTGAGGGCCGTGGGCGCCCGGGCTGCAGACGCAGCGCCCGGATTGGAAGTCGCAGTGGCCGCTGCCGCAGTCGGCGCACACGAAGGCGCAGTCCTCTCCGTACGTGCCATTGCTGCACTTAGTCTCGCACCTCGGAACGCGGGGAGGGGGCGTCAGCGGGCACGGGGGGACAGACGGGCGCAAAGCCCCCGCGCCCCCCGCGGAGGGGGCCTTCGGGGAGCGAGGGGAGAAGCAGGGCTGGGGAGCTGCTTTCTGGGGCCGCTGCGGGCCCGGGACTGCTCACCGGTCGCCGATCCAGCCCGCGTTGCAGCGCGTGCACTTGCCGGTGACGTGGTTGCAGGCGTGGCCGTCGCGGCACGGCGGGCAGCGGTGGCCGCAACCCTCGCCGTAGAAGCCCGAGGCGCACGGCTGGTCGCACTTCGTGCCGTTCCAGCCAGGCTCGCACGTCAGGCAGCGACCCTCGGCCACCGTGCATGGCTGCTGGCCCTTGCACTGGCCGCAACTGGAGGAGAGGCGGGAGATGGCTGGTCCCTGCCTCCTCCGCATCTCCCGCTCCCCTCCCCTCCCCTCCCCGCGGCCAGCGCTCACCGGCCGCGGCAGCCCAGGCCGTAGAAGCCGGCGGGACACGGCTCGCGGCAGTACTTGCCGCGGTAGCCCGGGTCGCAGGCGCACGTGCCGTCCACCGGGTGGCAGCGGCCGCGGAAGCACTGGCAGTAACGCTCGCAGCGCGCGCCGAAAGTGCGCTCGCGGCACTGGCAGCGGCCGCTCTGCTGCTCGCACGGCGACCCGTTGCAGGCGCACTGGTTGTTGCAGCTGCGGCCCCACCAGCCTGCGTGGCACAGGCACGCGCCCGTCTGCGGGTCGCAGCGCGACGTGGCGCTGCAGTAGCAGGCCCGGGCGCACTGCGCGCCCCACCAGCCGGGCTCGCAGCGGCACGCGCCGCTCCGTGGGTGGCACGCGCCGTGCTGGCACTGGCACGCGTGCTCACAGCGCGCACCCCAGCGCCGCGCGTGGCATGTACACTGGCCCGTCACGTCCTCGCACTGGCCGTGCGGGTGGCAGCTGCACAGCTCCTTGCAATCGGGGCCCCAGAACTGGCGCGGGCACTCTGCAGGAAGGCGCGGAGGAGGGGCGGGGGTGGGGAGGGCCGGGCACTCACGGGGGCGCCGGGGCCCCACCGCAACCGGACGCCGCCCCGCCCCTAGCCCTACCCCCCACCCCCATCCCGGTCTCTAGGGTCCTGCCCCAACCCTCCCGGCTCCCTCCCTGCCCTGTCCCGCGCTCACTGGTGTCGCAGTTGGCACCGAAGTAGCCGTGGCGGCAGCGGCACTCGCCCGGGCGCACGCAGACCTCGTTCTCCGAGCACGTGGAGTTGCCCTCGCACACCGCTGAGGACGAGACGGGTCCCAGCTGCCGCGCGTCCGCCGCCCACACTGTCCCCGCGCTCCCCCTGCCCCTGGGTGCCACACTCACCAATCCCACACTCGTCTCCCTGCTGCTTCCAGCCGGCACAGCACGTGGGCACCAGGGAGCTGCAGGCGGAGGGGGGTCGCCTGAGCCCACTGGCTCCTCCCCCCATCCCCATCCACCAGGAGGTCCCCAGCAGCCTCCACGGGGGCCCCCTGCCTCTGCTCTCAGGAGGCGATGGCCAAGTGCCAGGCGTTGCGTTGCGGAAGGTGCAAAAGACTCCATGGAAAGCAGGAAGGACCCAAGTCCTGGCTCTCAGGGAGAGGACCCTGGGTGGCTGCAGAGGCCACATGGCAACAAACCTAACCTCCAAGGGCTGCCCTGGCAACCCCTCCCCCAGGGACCCCTCCCCCTCCAGATCACCTGATTCCACTGCACCCCGGCCCCCACCGCTAAGAGGCCCCCAAGTCCCAGGAGCGGACAACAGCCAGGCTGGCCAGTGGGCAGGTGTGATGGGAGAGGCCCCTTGAGCTGGGGGGGGGGGCTCCAGGGCCTGCTCTGGGGTGGGGGTCTAGAGGGTCCCTGGAGTTGGGGGCCTGGCCAGATGGGTGTCAGGGGTTGGGATTTGACAAGACTGGGACAGGGTCAAGCCTGGCCGGGCTGAAGAGACAGAGCCACACCCCGACACCCAGCTGGGACTAAGGCCAGGGTGGGTGGGTGGCTGGCCTCCGAGATGGGAAGGTGGGGATGGGACAAGGAGGGGAAGGAGATATTTGAACATCTGTTTATATTTCTTTTCAAATTGTTTATTTGGCTTTAAAGGTACATGATGCTATTGCCTTACAGAAGGTAAATAACTGATAACTGTCACACTTCCAGATGGGGCACGCTCAAGGATCATGAGCTGAAGGGGGTGCAGGGCCCCAGAGCTTTGGAGGCCACTGTGCCAGTGAAGCCATGGCCACTGAGAAGGCTGCCTGAAGGCTACCTGGGGTGCACCCAGATTTGGAAGGCAGAGGGAGGCTGAGGTTGCTGGTTTGTAGGATTCCATCAGACCCAGAAGGGCTTTGCCCAAATCTCAAAGTCACAAGCAGCCACGGACACTTTAGCGAAAAGGAGACTGCTTCTCTAGAAGGTTCTGAATCTAGAACAGGGATGTGGTGGTGGGAAGAGATTGGGGGGGGGGTCTGAGGAGCCTGGGAAGGGAAACTTCAATTGGCCACACACCACTTTGTCAAGCTGGGGTGAGGGGATTTCCCAACTTCCCCAGTTCAAGGTAATCTCCCCACCAGAGTGGGGTGCCGGCGCCCTTCGGAGGCCCCAACCGCCGTGAAAAGGGCTTGATTCTCCTTCGAGTCAAAGGTGGGACCTGGGAAACAGTCCATAAAATTTCAGACCACGGAGAGAAGGCTCAGCATATTTTCCACTAGTAAAGCTGGAACTTGGGGACAGGAGCACAAAGGCTGCCTCTCCTGTCCCCCAACATCTCCACCTACTCATCCCTAACGTGGAGCCTCCTCAGTGCCCACCTGCAAGGAGTCCCTGCCAAGGCCTCCCACCTCTTCTACCACTTCTGAACCCAGGTCTCTAGCTTCTGAGAGCTTCTGCAGGGCTTCCTCCTGCAGGCAGCCTTCCCTGATTGCTCTGGAAGCACAGCCCACATTCCCTTCTGGACAGCAAGCAACGTGGCCTGCGATGGGGCTTTAGGGCCATGCCCAGCCCTATTTGATGCCTTGCTGTGCGGCTTGCTGTGTGACCTGTGGCGTGTGGCTTGACCTCTCCGAGCACTGGGCTCCTCCTCTGTAGAATGAGCGCATGGGTTTGGTAGGAGAGCCCAAGTCAGTGAAGGGTACGGCACAAACTAACAGCTCATACTAGCCATTCCTACTGTTGAAGTCAGTTTTCTGCTCTCTAGCCCATTTTGGAAGGTTCCAGAAAGTTCTTCCCAGCATGGTGGGCATCCAGCTCTCACCTTCCCCTGCCCAAAAGGAGCCAACACAAGTTCACCAAGAGCAAGCTGCTTTCCTTCTTGGAAGGGCTGGCGGACAAGGCCAGACTGGTACAACAGCAGATGTGGGGGGCAGTTCTCGGGGAGAGAAGTCGCGAGTCTGCTCTGTAAGTTTGGCAGGACCTGGGGGCCACGTTAGCCGCAAATCAAAGCACCGTGACTTCTGCCACAGCCGCTCCATCCCCTGCAAAGCTCACTGTGCCAGCACCCCCTTCCCCTCCTCAGACGCCCACAGTTGCCCCTGCCACCCCACCCAGCCTTGGTGCCTGCCCGGTTCTCCTCTTGCCCTCAGTCACCCCCTCTCCCCACACTAGCTCCATCGGGGCTCACCTGGTCCCACCCGGGCACCTCCAGCCAGGCCCTCTCCCCTCTACACCAGACGTGCAAATCCAGCTGCCTGCTCAGCTCCTCCCAATCTCGGAAGCCAGAACCCCGGAAGCCAGGCCTGCCTCCTCTCCCTCACTCACAGCCCCCCCAGAAGCATCAACAACTACACTGGCTCCACGTTTGAAACCAAAGGACAATCCAAACACTCCTGCCCATCCCTGTCCCCGGCCATGTGGCAGCCACCAACTCCCCGGTGACTTCCTAGCTGGCTCCATCTTCTACCCTCCTGGTCCCAGTGTCCCCACCAGCTGGCAGCCCTCCCTGGGGGAGGGGTCCAGCCCCTCCTCTGTGCAAAGCCCCCAGGGATCCCCATGGCCCTGGGGAAAGAGGACAACCACCCTCTGGCCTCCCCCTGTGGCCATGGCTCCTCCGTGTACCTCCTGTTCCCGCCACTCAGGGACCCTGCCCCCCGAGCCCCAGGGGGCTCCCACCTCCTGCTCTGCAGACTTGTGCTCCCTCGTAATCTGCTCAGAGGGTCTCCCCAGATCACCCTACAAGCAACAGCAGCCCACGGCGCCACCCTTTTCCTCTCCAGCATCAGGCCTGGTTTAGACGGACTTGCTTCTCCGGGTTGGGACAGGACCGTGAGCCATTGCTGCGGTGTCCCCTGCACTGAGGACAGGCTGGGGCATAGTGGGGTGCAGGGTTTGATTGGCCACGAAACTGATGCCCCAGAGAGGTGCCCTCCCCCCAAACCCACTCCACACGTGCTAACAGTCAGCCTGCTCAACCCAGGGGGAGACGCCATCCTCGACCCCCCTTTCCGGAGGCCCAGGCTGCGGCTCAGAGATTAACCCCAGCTTGCTGGGGAGGGTGCCGGCATCTGCACCCCACCCTCGGCTCCCTCTAGGTTTCTGGGACCCAGCGGCCTCACGCACAGGTCTCCCACCAAGCCCGAGCCTTTCGCGGGGTCCCCCCCAGGCCAGCCCCCCGGGAACCCCATCCCGGGACGCAGCCCGGCTGGCGGGGCAGGAGGCGCAGGCCACGGCCCTGGAGAGGCCCGGCGGCCATGCGCCCTCCCCCTCCGCAGTCGCGGCTCCGCCCGCCGCCGCCGCTGCATTCCTGGGGCCCGGGCGGCCGGGAGGCGGCGGCGGCGGCGTCGATGCGAAGCAGATGGCGGGCCAGGCCGGCCCCCGCCCCGGAGGCGGAGCGCGCGGCGGGGAGGGGTCTGCGCGCCTCCGGATCGCGGCCGGGAACCCCCGCGCGGGCCCCCTCACCTCCCCTTGTCTGCCGAGGCCGTCGAGCACTTGGACACGGCCTCCCCGGAGCAGGGAGCCCCGACGGGACCCAGCCCGGAGCTCCGCGGCCCCCTCTCCAGCCTCCGGCCCGCACGGGGGTCCCCCAAAACGCGCGCACCAGGCGCCCCCCACTCGCCGGCTCCTCGCCCGGGCTCGGAGATGCCCTTGACCTCGCCGTGGCCTCTGACTGGCCCTATCAAGCCCTCCCCACCCCAATCCCCAACCCCTTGCGCCTACTCCTGACTCCCTGCCCTCCGGCCAGGCCTGTCCCCTGCCTGTCTGTTCCACACCGGCTTCCCGAGCCGGCCCCACGGGGTGCCCCATCTCTACGCGGTCCCTCCGCGCACCCAGTGCCCCCACTCGGGAGCCGCCGGGGATTCTACATCCTCCAGTCCCCGGCGCCCGTCATTGTCCTCTCTACGCCGGCTTCGGGTCCACTATGAGCTCTGACTCCTCGGACCCCGCCTCTGTCCTCTCACCCCGCTTCCTCGAAGGCACAGATCTGTCCTCCCAAGTCTCGCCTTCCCCAAGCCCATGCCGGCTCCCACCGCTCCTTTCCCCATCACCCCCCACCCCCCCCACCCCCGGCTCCAGCCACACTCGCCGGCGCCTTTGCACATGCCGTTCCTTCAGCCTGGAATGCCCTTCCCGGCCTATTGCAACCCGGCCCGAGTCCCTTTTCTTCCGGAGTCTCTCCCGGAATCTCGGCATCGCGTGTCACCCCTCCGGGGGGGCCCTGCACTCCGGCCTCCCCTCGGCTGGCTTCTGGCCCGCGGGGCATCCTCCGCTGGACCATCTTGGCCCCGGGGCGCCCCTCCCCCAGCCCGGCCGGGCTCCTACCCGGGCGCGCGGCACACGTTGCGGCCGCGCGGGTTCAGATCCTGGGGCGCCGCGGGGCCGGGCAGCAGCCAGAGCAGCAGCAGCAGCAGAGGCGGCGGCGGCGGCGGCGACGTGGGCCCCCGGGCTCCCCGGCGCCGCGCCGGCCCGGCCCCCGGGGCCCCTGCGCCCTCCATGCGGCGCGGGGCAGGCGCGGGGCGGGCGCGGGTGCGGCCGCAGCGAGAGCGGCCGGAAGCGGAGTGCGCGGCCGGGCGGGGGGCGGCAGGAGGGGCGCGGGGCCGGGCAGGAAATTCCACATCGGCTCCCTGAGCTCGGGCCAGCGGCGGCCGCCAGGCGGAGGCGCCCGCCCCGCGCGCCAGACCCCACCCTCCGGCCGCGCCACCGACCCGCCCCCCGCGGCCGCCCGCGAGCTGGGGGGCGAGCTGGGGGAGTGGTTCCCGCGCCTGTCCTCCCCCTCCCAGGGCTCCTCCGCCACCGGAGAGGCGCCCCGGGCGCGACGAAGCCAGACCCCTGCGCCAGGCCCGCAGAGCGCCGCAGAGCCGTCCAGGGGCCCTCTGGCCCCGAAACCCCCGACGGGAGCGCAGAGCCCTCTGAGCCCCGAGGCCCGAGGGTCCGGGCTAGATGGGTGGGAGGATGCAGACCAGTTCGGGACCGGGAGACCCCGCAGCGCTGGTGGGGAGCCTGGGAGAAGGCTGCTGGGACTCCAGAGTCGGGGTTGGAGGCGTGGGAGCCCGTGTTGGCCCCTCTGTTGGGGGGTGCCAGAGCCCCGCCGCAGGGAGGGTGGAGGGGTGGGCACGATGGAGACAGAGGAGGCCCGGGGGTGGGACAAAAGGGGGCAGCAAATCCCAGGCAGGACAGGTTGGATGAGGGATGTGGGATGTTGGATGTGGGACTTGAGAGACCTAGAGAGCGTGTCGGAGGGAAGGGGAAACTGCGGACTGTCCCCAGCAGGGGAGGGCCCTGCCAGGGGCACCCTGGATGGATGGGAAGGTGGGGCTGCAGGGGCTGGATGAGGGTCTTGGGACAAGAAGAGACCCAAGCACGTGGCCATCGCCAGGCTGGAGGTGCCGGGCGGGGGGCCCTCGGAGGCTGGGGGCATCGGCAGGGTGCGCTGGAAGTGAAGTCGCACCTGTGCACTCACAAATGCAAACACTTCCAGGGGACAGGTGAGCAGATACCCACTTCCAGGGCCGCTCAGCCTGGCCCAGGCCTGTCCTCGTGGCGGGATGAGGTCAGGCCCCCAGGGGCTGCCACCACCTACTCTGGGCCAGCAGGGGGCCCACGCAGCCGCAGTGTCCATCCCAGCAGCTCCTGCAGCCGTGACCCTCAGGGCTGGAGGGGACACTCGCCCCGGCTGGACCGAGTTCACTGACAGTGCCCCCATCTGCCCCAGCCACGCGGGACCCCTCACGGGGCCTGGGAGGTGCTGTGGAATGAACCATCACCTCGTGCCAGGCCCCAGCCAGGGGAGAGGACCAGACGGAGGAAGCAGTGGGCACCCAGGCCCCTGGCTGACCAGCCTGCAGGGAGAATTTTGCAAGCAGAAAGGGATGGGCATTCAAGCTGAGAGCTGGAAATCCTGGGGGTCAGGAGGGAAGTGGGGGTGCAGGCACAGGCTAAGCTGGGGCCTCAGTCTCCAGGGCGCAGGGGCAGGCTGCTGCCCAGCCCCCTGCCCAGGGTCCATGCCCTCCACCCCACCCCATGCTATGTGGGACCTCAGAGGGAGGTCTCCTCAAACCCATAGGTGCCCCTTGGTGCCCCTGGGTGGGGACACAGCATCAGCCAGCTCGGGGCACAGTGGGATTGGCGGTGGGCGCTTCCAGCGTGCCCCTCTCCCCGAGACCCTGCCCTATGGGCTGGTCACAGACTCAGGGTGCTGGGTTCAAGACGCACAGAGGGGGTCCCAACTCTGACCCCAGGCCCCACACTCTTGGGGAGCAGGGGTGACACTGGAGTGGCCGGCTGTGGTCCTCTCGGGACTCGCCACCCTGAGGTGTGTGCACGTGGGGTCACGCGGGGGGCTAGGGAATGAGGTGCCTTTCCTCCCACACTCCCTTCCACAAGCACATACTCAGCCCCTCTGCCTCTCCTTCTGTCCGCCTTGGCGCCAGGCCTTGGGGGGACAGACAGAGAAGACGTAGGCGTCCCCACGCTCTGCCCAGGAGATGGCGACCCCACCTGGAGGGCGGTACTGCATCATGCCAGCCCGGGGTGCCCACGAGGGAGGGCTGTGAGCCGGAGCCTACGGGGAGCAGAGCGGTGTGCGGCCCGGACGCATGGCTGTGGCGGAGCAAGGCCGAAGTGGGAAGCCCCGCGCATCAGGGCACTGGGGGCCGCCGGGCTCGCTCCGTCACCAGGCACCGAGGATCCTGGACCTTGGGCTGCGGCTCTGCTGCGGGGACTGCAAGCTGCTAACGGGAACTGGATGGAAATCGACGGGCTGCCCTGGCAGGGAGATTTGTCATCAGAGTCGGTGCTCTAGTAGGGCCGGGGCCCCTTGCACCACGCAGGGGCGAGCAGCGGGTGACGGGGGGATGCCCAGGCCCTTTCAGCCCTGGGGGTTACCGTGCTCGTCCCTCTGGGGTCGGGACCCTGGCCTGCTGGGTGACTCGGTGGCTTTGGGCCCTGGCTGTCCCACTGCTGTGGTGTGCTCCTTTCTTGGCGAGACGGCTCAGACATGCCATGTGGAAAGGAAGTGAGTCTGGGGCACGGGAAAACCTTAAAACCTCTTGTGGGATAAGTTTATTTCATTTATCAACTACATGGGGTCAGAAAAACCCAGCTGCAGGGGAACGTATTTCCACTAGGACCAGTCCCAGGCTACCTTATGCAGGGGTCACCCTCGCTGCCCAGGGACTCCGGCCGCTGAAGCCTGTGGCTGCTGGGCCGGCTGCCCACCCGGCCAAGGCGCGGCCCACCTGCCTTCCTGGCCCCCTCTGCCCAGGAAAGCGGGCCCAGCGTGCCTCGGCCTCCATTGCCCGGGGCCACCGGTTCCCAAATGTCTCTGGGCCGAGGCAGCTGGTGGCAGCGAGTCTTGTCCGTGCGGAGGAGGACGGAGCCTGCAGAGCCCACCAAGGACCTGAGCCCCTCTAGAACATTCCCCGCCCTAAGGTGAGCACAGCAGTGAGCTCTGCTCCACCTGGCACCTGTGGGGCTGGCTTGAGGGTGGGCGGCAGGAACAGGCGAGCCGGTGGGACCCGGGATCCCCTGCCCTGGAGCTTAGTCCTCGCTGGAGTTGTCAAACTCCTCCCAGTCAGACACACTCATCACCTCGGAGGCGAAGTCCACGTCGGCCTGGTTGCGGTCGGGGTTCCATTCGGGGGTGCCGCGGGGCGGTGCGCGGAGCAGGGCACGGGGCAGGGTGAGCACGCAGGCAGCCAGGCCCGAGATGGAGTTCTCCAGCTGCGGCCCTTCCTCCCAGCCGTCCTTCTCCGCGTTGTAGACGTGCACGTAGTTGGTGCGGCTGCCGAGGTTGTGGGAGCGGCCACCCAGCACGTAGATCCGGTTCTCCAGCACGGCAATGCCAGGCTCACCATGCCCGGCTGGGAGCGGGCAGACGGACGACCACTGCATGGACAGGCAGCTGTAGCAGGCCACCTGCAAACAAGGCCGGGGTGAGGCCGACACCGCGGGGCCTGCTGCCCGGGGCTGATGGGGGGGACCGACGGGACGTGGCAGGCCGGGCCTCACCCTGGGGGAACTGGCAACGTCCCACCCTGGGGCACCCCTGTCTGCCCCTACTGGGCACAGCCCTTCCTCAGCCATACAGGCCCCGGGCTGCCTGTGGGGCCGAAGCCTGCACGGGTGTCAGCATGCTGTCGGCTCACACGTTCAAAGGGTAACGGTTCTCTCCCCGCCACAAGACTGAAATGACCGAAAATGGAATCAGGAAAAAAAATAATAAGTGGGAACAATGTTCAACCTACAAGTAATCCATGAAACACAAAATAAAATGCCAGGGATGAACTTTCGACTGTTAATTAACAACAACTGGGGAAAAAAATCTCCAGAAAACCCAATGCTGGTGAACGAGTGAAAAGACAAACTACTGTGCAGTTGTCTGACACTCCAGGAAAGCAATCGGGGGATGTGTATCGAGTCACAAAAATCCTATCCTTTTGCCTGATTGTTTGGTTTTCCATAGCAGGTTGGATTACGGACCCCAAGTTAGGTGTGTGCTTCACCTCACCCCGTGTTCCCGGGGGTGTGAACCAGCGTAAACAGGACCTCCTGAAGGTGTTGTTTCAGGTAAGCTGTGGCCATCTGCATGACGGGATCCTAATCTGGACAGCTGAGGCCTTATACACAGAAGGAACCGAAGCCACAAGATGGAAAAGGCCATGGAGGAAGAAGCCGGAAGCCAGGGGAAGCCAGAAGAGCTGATGAAAGGGGAGGACATTGCTGTGTGACGGGAGGCAGTGATGCAAGCAAGGCGCCCTGAGGACGGCCAGCAGCCAGCACCGGAGCACCGCAGCCTCCAGGAGGAAGCCGGCCTGCTGACACCCTGATTTTGTACTTACTCTGGCCTCAAAACTGAGCTGATAAATGCTTGTTGTCTACGCCAGTCCACTGTGGGCTGTCTGTCCTGGCAAACTAAGACAGCAGGACAAAGGCCCCAAAGGATAACTGTGCTTTAACCCCTGAAACCTGTGAGGGATGTGGGCAGGCACGATTGCGGAGGTGGGGGGACTCTGGATATCCGGGGGCCCATCTAATTCCAGAGACCTTAAAAGCAAGAGAGAGACAGAGAGAGGCAGAAGATGCGGCGGGAAATGAGGCGTGAGGGGCTCAGGCCGCCGCTGGCTCTGAGATGGGGCGGGCATGGTCCCGGGGCAGGAGTGGCTGTTGGGAGCTGAGAGCAGCCTCCACTGACAGCAAGGAAACGGGGTCTTGGTCCCACAGCCTGCGTGAGCGAGGAAACAGACTCTGCCTGAGAGGCTCCAGGAAGGGCCCTGCCGACACCCTGACTTCAGCCAGTGAGAGCAGTGTCCGACCCCTGGCCCACTGAACCCTGAGACTGGACGTTGCTTCCACAGCATCGGACACCCACGACACTAGGCCGGTGCGTCTCCCCACTGGGGGGCCGGGAGCCTGTTAAACCCTGAGAGCCCGCCCAGCCCAGGATCTGACTGAGCGGGTCTGGGGTCGGGCCCGAGAACTGGCACCTGTCAAGTTACATGTGACGCTGAAGCTGCTGGTCACGGGAGAACCGCTGTCACGGAAGGAGACGGGGCCCGGAGAGCTCTACGGCCACGTGTTCCTCGGGATGTTATTCAGAGAAATAAAGTGCTAATGTGAGAAAGGCAGGACGGGAAGCTCTCCGCCCACAGTCAGGCAGAACGTCCCCAAAATTTCTCCCGGGGGCTGCACTGTGGGTGCTTTCCCTCGCCCCTCCCCAGTTTTAGGGCTCTGCCACGTGGTTATGTTAACTTGAGAATTAACGTTCTCAACTTTAAACAGAAGCACCCACTGCTAAACAAGTAGCCGGTAACTTCTCCATCAGTGACACCGGGAAGGGACGGGAGCCCTGCTGGGTCCCGGGGGCAGGCTGCTCTGGAAGACTCCATTCCCGACGCTCCTGGGGGCCGAGAGGAAAGCAGCGGGGCCGCGGGAGGCGGAGCCCGGGGGCCGCGGGAGGCGGAGCCCGGGGGCCACGCCCACCTGGTGCACGTCCCTCCGGTACCCGGCGTCGTTGTTGCTGCCGCCGATCACGTAGAGCTTGTCGAGCAGAGCGGCCATTCCGTGCCAGGCTCGTCGCGCGGGCCCGTCGGCCAGGCTGTGCCACGTGTCGCTGCCCGGGTCGTAGCAGTGCGTCTCCTTCAGGTAGTCCTCGCCCCGGCGGCCGCAGGTAACGTACATCTTCCCCTGCAGCGTGGCGCCCGCGTGGGCGTACACCTGGGGGCGAGAGGGCGGGAGGCCGGGCAGAGCCGACACCTGCCTGACACGTGGTGGGTTCGCGACTCCCCCGGGGGACCCAGGCCCCCTTTTCTGGACACACGGTCCCGGCCACTGATGCCTGGCGTCGTCCCAACAGGGTTCAACTGCGAGCTTCCACAAGGCGGGGAACCCAGCCTTTGCCTTCCCCCACCCCTGAAGGAGACGTCACGTGGGGGGACTCAAAGAAAATCTTTGTCCTTCCCAGAGGCTGCCCTGGGACAGGCGGCGGCCCTCGGGGAACCCGGCCCCCCGCTGCCGCCATCTCCCCCCAACACCCTGTGGCCGAACGAACGCTCGTCCAGGCCTGCTGCCGCCGCCCAGGAAACGGGTCTCTGCAAATAACATGATTTATTTCAAAAGTACTTTATAGTTTTCAGTATACAAGGCTTTCACCTCCTTGGTTAAATTTATTCTTAATTATTTTATTCTTTTAGAGGCTATATAAATGAAATCAAACCTTGATTTCCTTTTCAGACTGTTCCTTGCTGGCGCGTGGGAACGACACTGCTTTTCTGTGTTGAGCTTGTACCCCACCACTTTGCTGAGTCTGCTTATTAGTCTAGTAGCTTTCTCTGGGATTTCCTCTATATAGGATCATGTCATCTGTGAATAGGGATAGTTTTACTTCTTCCTTTCCAATTGGGATGCCTTTTATTTCTTTTTCTTGCCTGACTGCTATAGCTAGAACTTCCAGCAAGACGTTGAACAACAGTGGGCACCCTTGCCTTATTCCCGATCGCAGGAGGGAAACTGTCAGTCTTTCACCATTTGGTATGACGTTTGCCATGGGGTTTCATAAATGTCCTTACCATGCTGAGAAAGTTCCTTTCTACTCCTATTTTTCAGAGTGTTTTTATCATGAATGCATGTTGGCTTTTGTCAAATACACTTTCTGTGTCAATTGAGATGACCACATGGGTTTTTTTCCTTCATTCGATTAACGAGGGATAGTGTGTTGGTTGATAATATGTTAGCTGAACCACCTTTGCATTCCTGGAATAAATCCCACTTGGTCATGGTGTGTAATGGTTCAGTTTGCCAGTCTTTGGCTGAGGGTTTTTGCATCTGTATCTGTAAGGGATATGGTCTGTGATTTTCTTTTCTTGTGTGTTTATCTGGTAATGGTGTCAGTATAATGCTGACCTCACAGAATGAGGTAGGAAGCATCTCCTCTTCCATTTTCTGGAAAATACTGAGAAGGACTCGTGTTAATTCTTACTTAAATGTTTAATAGAATTCAGCAGTGAAGGCACCTGGTCTGGGACTTTTCTTTTGGGGAAGTTCTTGATTACTGACTAAGTCTCTTTACTTGTTACAGGTCTGTTGAGATTTTCTATACAGCGTCTTCTTGAGTCAGATTAGGTAACTTGTACATTTCT
This sequence comes from Bradypus variegatus, assembly GCA_004027775.1. NCBI lineage: Eukaryota > Metazoa > Chordata > Mammalia > Pilosa > Bradypodidae > Bradypus > Bradypus variegatus. The sequence goes on from PVKY010000650.1 coordinate 22,472, forward strand.
AGGAATTAGCCCATTTGATCGGGGTTTTTAATTTGTTGGTGTACAATTATCCATCGTACTGTCTTATAATCCTTTTTATTTCTGTAAGGTCAGTAGTGATGTCCCCACTTTCATTCCTGATTTTAGTTATTTGTGTCCTCTCTTTTCAACTCTGCTGTTGAATCCCACTACTGAGTTTTTCATTTCAATTACTGGACTTTGCAGGGTTAAAATTTCTGCTTGGTTCCTTTTATAATTTCTCTGTTTTGTTCAAGGTTTTCAGTTTTCATTAGAGCTTTGTACATGGATTCCTTTCACTCACGGAACATATTTAAACAATGGACTTTAAGTCTTTCACTAATAGTTTCAATATACGAGCTTCTTCAGAGATGGTTTCTGACACGTTCCTTTTTTCCTGTGAATGGGCCATACTTTCCCACTTCCTTGTGTGTTCTGTAATTTTTTGTTGAGAACTATACATTGAGTATTTGTCATTACAACTCAGAATAACTGTTTCTCCCACTCCTTGGGATCATAGGGTTTTTTTCTTTCAATGGGTAGAGCCATCAACTCGTGCCTTTTCCAAAGTATTCTTGCTCCCATATAGGACGTGGAAGAAGAAAAAAAAGAGGGAATAAAAGAGGTCCTTCCTCTTTAAAGATTCTTCTGCCACTTTTGCTTGAGGGGCTTGAAACAGTGGCTGCTCTCAGCGCAGGCCCCAGAGATCTCAAGTTGCTCATCGAAGGCAGTGGGGAGACTACACTCACCCTTTCAGATCTTATACAAGTGAAATTGTCTAATGAATGGTATCTTTATCCCCCCCCAGGCACCAGCGAGCCGCACGGGGAATCCAGGCTGCGGCCCCAGCTACTGCTCGCCACGTGGCTGCAGTACGCAGGCCGGGACGCTTTCCGGAAGGTGCGATTCACCCACACTCAATGCAAGTTACCAGCCTCTTCCTTCATCTCTTCCCTGGATGTTGCAAATGTTCCACTAGACTCTGGAGTCCCTGCCAGTTCAGTCATTCAGTTCTGGTGGAGGGACTGATCCCTGGCGTTTCCTTCACCACCGTCTTCCCACAATTCTCTCTCTCTCTTTTTTTTTTTGGCTTCTTCCTGGTTCTCGATGTGACAGGTAAATTTCAGCTGAAACTAGGACATGTATGCTACAGGATTTTCGGTCTTTGTTGGCCCTTCTGTTTGGCTTCTTGCGAGGCTGCTGCAGCAGTGGAGGCTGCGTGCTGCCTGTTAGTGCGGGTGGGGTAGAAGCTCAGGGCCCTCGCTCGGGTTCTGTTTTTTTCTAGGGCTGCTGTAACAAAGTACCACACACGAGGTGGCTGAAGACGACAGAAATGTACTGTCTCACAGCTCTGCAGGCCGGGCACCCCCAAGCAAGCTGTCATCAGGCCCTGTTCCTTCTGAGGCTTGCAGCAGAGGATCCTTCCTCGCCTCTTACGGCTATCTCGGGCGGGCATTCCCGGCTTAGGTGCCAGTCCGGTCTCTGCCTCCTCCCTGACCTCTCTGTGTCTGTGTCTGTATTTCCTCTTCTCATAAGGAAACCCATCATCCTGGATTAGGGCCCACCCTGTTAGTTTGGCCTCATCTTAACTAATCACAACCTCAAAGACTCTATTTCCAAACGAGGTCACCGTCACAGGAGCAAGGATTAGAAACTGAGCCTATTTTGGGGAACGCAGTTCCACCCGTGGCAGCCTTCCTGACATCTGAGGCAGGGCCTGGTCACTGCTCGGGGTGGGGCCGGGGTCTCTCTCCCCACCAGGCTTCCCCGGATCCTTCCAGGGCTGGCAGGAGTGGGGCCCCGCATTCCTGCTCCCACGTGCCCTCTGCTAGTTCCACATGGGGGTGGTCTCGTTTCCACCGGGCGATGCTGGTAACGGCCCAGCAGCCTCTGACCCCAGCCCAGTGAGAAGGGGAGAGGCGCTTGGGGGCTGCCACGCGGAGGCGGGAGCCCAGGCCCCCCATGTGGTCCCCGCAGGCAGCAAGGGGGACAGTACCTGGCAGGGACGGAAGTCCCATCTCCCCACTCAGCCTTCTCTGAAACTGTCCGGGAAGTGGGGAGAGGGAGCCCAGGAGGGCGGAAGTCAGGGGTCCCCACACGGCTTTCGCTGGCGTGGGTGGTGCCGGCAGGAGGAGAGTGGCGATCACCTAAAAGTCCTCTGTCTCGCCACGCTGCCCCTCTGGTGCTCTGGCCGGAGGGAGAGGCTTTTGTGGGGCTTTTTTTTTGTCTGCACCCACAGGCATTTCTAGCTTGCTGGCTGTTGCTGCAAGCCTGAGATACACGGAGCAAAAAGGAAACCAACAGAACACACTACTGCTTTGTTCCTTGTGTCCAGAGGTCCCTACCCAGTTGGCCTTCTTTTGCCAACCTTTCAGAGTCGGATGTTTGTTTTACATACAACGACCAGAGTTTTTAGTTGTGCCCAGCAGAAGGAACAGGGAAAAGCACATATACCGCATCTTCCCGGAAGCAGAGTTTGTCTGGGTTTTTGCGTGAGAAGAGAAGCAGCTCCCGAAGAGGTCTGGCTGTCTTCTGGAAGCACAGGGGGCATTGCTCGGCTTGGGGCCATGCAGAGGCAGAGCCTGTGACCAGCGGACTGCCTGCCACTGGGGTGAGCGGGGTCACCTGTCAGACACCAGTGATTAAAGACACCACACTGGCCGGAGGCTGCATTACGGGGGTCCCTGAGAACACAGGTGTGAGAACGAGACACGTGGAGGGGGCCACACGACAGGCTCTTCCCTTGATTGGTTATTCCACCATAGCCTGGGCTCAGAGCTGGCCATGCAGCCCTGTCCCTCCACGTCCCTGCAGATCCGCTAAGGGCTTTCTGTGGTGGCCACACACCCACTTTCTCCAGGACCTTTGGAGTGCCTCTGCTTCTGGTTTCTGGCAGGCTCCCCACCCTCCTCCCTGGATGTCCTCCATCGACCTCCCACTGTCCCTGCTCCTCTGAGCTGATCACATCCACCCCCCCCCATAGGACGTCACTACATGCTGACAGTTCCCAACACTTCTATCTTCAGCCTGGCCACTCCCCATGGGCTTCATGCTTCTCCTGTCAAACTGACATTTCCACGTGGGCGGCCCCAGGCATCTCACATTTACCAAGTTCAAGGTGGAGCCTTTCCTTCTGCCCACACCCATCTGTCCTCCAGCGAGTGGCCTCACCTTCCACCCAGGAGCTCACATGGGAGCCTCCCATGAGCCATCCGTCTTTCATTCCCCAACATCGGATCCATCAGCAACAGCCGTCAGTCCCCCTCCAACACATATCCTGAGTCCACCCAGTCCCCCCCCCGTCCTCAGAGTGCCCAGCGCCTTCTACCCAAACCACCCAACCACCACCTGGCCTCTGCTCTCCCTCCCCGGAACTCCCTTCTCTGCAGGTGCTCCCTGGCTTCTCCTTTCTCTCTCAGTGAACGGCAAAGTTTCTTTTCTGGACTGCAGGTTCCTTCTTTCCTCTCTCTAAATGGCTGCTGTGCCAGTTTGGATATATTATGTCCTCCAAGAAATAGGATCGTTTAATCCAGTCTCATGGGACATTGGGATTAGGTTGTTTCCATGGAGATGTGACCCACCCACCCAACTGTGGGTGACACCTGTGGCTGGGGTGTGACCTCTGACTGACGGTTTCCATGGAGGTGTGGCCCCGCCCGTTCAGCGTCGGTCTTCGTTAGTTCACTGGAGTCCTATAAAAGCTCGCAAATAGAAGGGCCAGAGAAGCTGCAACTTACAGATATTTTGAAGGCGGCCGTTGGAAGCTGATGCTGATATTCTGGAGAAGCCATTGAGAAACACAGCCTGGGAGCGAGTGGACGCAGCCATGGGCCTTCCCGGCTAACAGAGGTTTTCCGGACACCACTGGCCACCCTCCAGGGTAGGCACCCGATTGCTTAGATGCTTTAAGGCCTTAAGACTGTAACTGTGTAACCAAATAAACCCCCCTTATAAAAGCCGATCCATTTCTGGTATTTTGCAAAATGGCAGCATTAGCACACCGGACAGCTGCCTTGCTGTCTTCCTTTATGCTTCAGTCTACTTGACATCTCTTCAGACAACTCACATATCCAGATTAGTCCTGCCCAAGCCCCTCCCATAGACTTTTTTTGTTCAAGCCCCTCTTACTTCCTTAATCACACTTACCACAACCGCGAATTACTGACTGATTTGTTTATGTTTTAGAACGGTCAGCTGTGCTTCAATGCATAGCTGCTAAATGGAGGAGAGCTGGCTGCCAGCTGTGGCCGGCTGAAGAGCGAGGCTGCCTCTCTGTGGCCAAGGTGGGGAACTGCAGCTCCCCCAGGCAACGGCAACAACCACTGAAGCCCCTTTGCCTGGAGCCTGTCCTTGTCCACTGAGTCTCAAGGACCCCCTGATCTTTTCTATGCAGAATGCACCATTCTCCACGGTCCCTCGCGGAAGCCAGGGGCCCAGGCACAAGGCCAGCCTCTCCTGCTGTCAGCAAGGATGGGAATCCTTGGCCTTGGGGACAGAGGTGCCAGGAGGGTGGCTGTGCTGGGCGAGTGAGGCCACCCTCAGGGAGCAAGAAGCTGGACCCATCGCAGGATGCCAGCCCCCTAGGGTCTAAGTCTAGGTCCCTGGGGGGCTCGGAAGACGGTGAGAGACCACGTGGAAAAGGGTTCAGAAAGGCCAAGAATTTTGGCAAGGTCCTGGAGCTGGGGTGGGCAGAGCCTGGCTCAGAGCCTGCACCCACACCTGCCAAGCACTGGGGGGTCTTGGGGAGGCCCAGAGGAGAACCCGGGCTGCAGCAGATGCTCCTCTGACAGCCGTGCCACTCCCAGCAGGGCCGGGACACAGGGCTGAGAGGCTGGGACCCAGGACCGGTGGGGCCAGCTCAGCCTCTTCTCCTGCTTCTTGTACCCCAAACTGTAGGCTGAGAGAGAGGCACCTCCTGAGGGCATTGCCTTTGCATAATGAGTATGATTTAAATGCCTTCAAGTTGGAATACATCAAATAACTGTACAAAAGGTACCTTTTTTTTATATATACACACAAACTTCGAAAGCAACTCTGGCTTCTAAAAGGCTCCTAGGGCCATGGCCCCAGCCCTCTGGGGGCCTCTGGAAGTCTGAGGCCACAGTGCTCAGGGTTGCGTCCCCTGTCTAACATCTTCAGGAACAGCCCAGCTTGTCTCCTCCGTGCTAAGGGGCAGACAACGGGAGGGGTCCCGGCCACGTCCAAGCCACGAGGTTGAGCGTGACAAGGCCTCAGCGTGGGACTCCAGGAGTTTTCTGGGCAGCAGGGCCCCCATCGACAGGCTGCCAGGACAGGGTCTCCAGGGGACAGGCAGCTCACTGGCTTGGCCCTGGCACCGGGGCCCCCCAGCCTCCCCACACCCAGGAGAGAGGCGGCACAGGAGGGCCTCTTTCGGGGAGCTCCCTTACCTCCCTCTTGAGCGGGGCCACGTAGGCCCAGGAGTTGGCGGCGGGGTCGTAGCACTCCACGGTGCTGAGGTCGCTGTGGTAGTCGCGGCCCGCGACGGCGTAGATGCGCTCGCCCACGACGCACACGCACAGGTCAGCGTGCTCCTGCTGCAGGGACTGGATCTGGAACCAGCGGTTGTGCCGTGGGTCGTACCTGGCGCAGAGACCGGGGAACCGCACGTCACCGGCCAGGCAAGGGCCCCCTGCCCCGGTCCCTTCCCCTGTGCCCACCCTGGACCAAATCCCGGCCCCGCTGCTCCGAGTCCCGAATGGATGCCGGCCCCGGAGGGCACGGCCGGGCCTGGCTCCTGGGCTCTGCCCGAGACGTCTGTCCCTTCTGATGCTTCCAGCCCACCCTCCCGTCCACCCTGGGCTGCCTGCAGCCACCTCAGTCCAACCTGTCCTGCCACGTGGTCCCCACGGCCCTGTTCCCTTCCAGGAAGGCTCCCAACTACGGCCCCTCTTGACTGGTCTAGCGTGACAGCCTCCCTCCTCGCTGGCCACCCGGCCTCCAGCCGCCCCCGACCTTCCGTCACCCGGAGTCTGATCAGGACGGGCCCCGCGGTGCCAGTCAGTCCCCACAAGACAGGCACCGGGCTGCCAGCAGAGCCACCCTCCTCGTCACCTCCCGTGGGAGGCAGACTGCTGACCGTCCGTGCACGCAGCCACCTGCCAGCCCCGCTGCTCCTCCTCACTCCCAGCTCCCCAGTCCCCCACGAGGCCCGGCTCAAACACCACCGGTTCTCAGGACTTCCAGCAGCTGTCTCTCCTGTGGGCAACCCAGGGGCAGGGTCCTGGGGCATTTCAGGGACTCCCTGCTGCGGCAGGCCCAGGAGGCTGCAAGCGCCTGGCCCGGGCTGAGGGCTGAGGGGCTGCCCGGGAGCACTGGCCTCCGTGTTGGGCATCACAGCCCCGGGCATGTGGAGGAGGGAGGGAGGGAGCTGGCAGGGGCTGGGCTCTGCTGGGTACAGGCTAAGCACGGGTGCCAGGTGAGCGGTTAGCTCAGCTCACTCTGCGGACATCTGTGTGACGCCCATGCCCCTCTCCACAGCCCTGCCTTGTCCTTCCACTGAGCCACGTGCTCCCTCACTGCCCACCTCCAGGGTCCCCAACAGCCCCCTCTTCTCCCTCCTGACCCTGGGTGACCTCATCGACCCCAGAACACTAACCATCACCACTGCTTTGTCCTGTGCTTCTGACCCACACTCCAGACGCCTCTTGGCCACCTCCACCTTGTGCTCACCTGCCCTCAGCAGAACCCTGACATCCCCCCGAGCCGCCTCCTCTTTCGACAAGTTATGCCACCACCCCCAGTCCCCAAACCAGACACCTCCTGACATCGCTCCCCCAATCCGCAGGTCACCAGATCCCTCCGTACCCCTGCTGTGCTCAGGCCAGGCTTCCCCATCTTCCCTGCAGCCAGAGCCCCCTCCCCAGCCCCAAGCCCCCCGTCTTGCTCCCCTGGGCCATCCCATCATAGCCTTAGTAGCACAGCTGCTGCTTCCCCAGAATCCCAGACGCCTGACCCAGGTACCTTCACTGGAAGATGGCCAGTGGTGTCCGGAAAACCAAGTGCGCTCCCCCCTTTCCAGCACGCCCACCCCCAGCCCAGTCCTCCCCTTCCTTTTCCCACAAGTCCTGGGGGCCTCTCACCGCCTCTTCCCACTCTCTCTGTCCCCCAGGAAGGTTTGCAGCCTGGATGGACGGAGACCACGGAGCTGGGTGCGGCCAGGACCACCCGAGCCCGAAGCCCACTCACTCCCTGACCGACATCTGGCCATTTCCCCGGGCAACCACCCAAGCCCCAGCATGCAACACGCTCCTGCTTCTGAAGCCCCCTGCTCCATGGCCTGTGGATAAGGATATCGGTCTCTCACGGTTGAGTGTTTTTTATTTTTCCAGAGTAAGAGCAACCACAGCGAGAATGAGTGTAACAATTTCAACTGGCTCAGGAGGGTGAATGGTTTTCTCTGGTTTGAGAGCACTGCTGTTAGTGAAGTGCTCAGTTTCATCCTTGTTCCCAAAGCAGAGGCCAGATCCCAGCCCTTCTGTTCTAGTTTGCTAATGCTGCCAGGATGCAAAATACCAGAAATGAATATAAAGGGAGTTTATTTGGTTACACAGTTACAGTCTTAAGGCTGTAAACTGTCCAGGGTAACACATCAGCAGTCAGGTACCTTCACTGGGGGATGGCCAGTGGTGTCCGGAAAACCTCTGTTAGCTGGGAAGGCACATGGCTGGCGTCTGCTCCAAAGTTCAGGTTTCAAAGTGGCTTTTTCCTAGGATGTTCCTCTCTAGGCGTCTGCTTGCTCCTGGGTTGTGTTCTGTAAAATGTCTCTGTAAGCTGTAGGTCCTCCAAAATGTCACTCACAGCTGCACTGAGTTCCTTCTGTTTGTCAGCTTGTTTATACGGCTCCAGTGATTTAATTCAGACCCACCCTGAATGGGTGGGTAACACCTCCATGGAAATTATCCAATGAAAGTCATCACCCACATTTGGGTGGGTCATATCTCCATGGAAACATCCAATCTAAAGGTTGCAACCTAATTAACACTAATTCGTCTGCCTCCACAAGACTGCATCAAAGATAATGGCATTTTGGGGGCCATAATATATCCAAACTGGCACACCTTCCAACAGGCATCGCTAGGTTTCTCTGTGTCTGGCCAATGGGCCGACACTGCCTGCTGAAAGAGCCACCGAGGGACCACGAGGAGACGACCCACACGAAAAGGGTCCTTGTTCACCTGTGGGAGTTCACACAGGACGGCTTCATCGTTGTCTTCCACAGCACCTGGCTCAGGGTCGATCACACACGGCTGCCAACAGATCCATAAACCAACGAGTGGATTACCAGCCGGGAAACCATTCACTCACTCAACACATATTCCGTGACACCCAACACGGGCCATGTGTGGTTCTCAGTTATGGGAACCCAGAGGCAAACCTGAGAGAGAGGTCTCCGCCTTCCATTGTCAAACGGCAACAGGCTAAAGAGCACAGAGTCACAGCATTGCACAATATAATGACACAAAGCAGGAAGAGGAAAGACGGGTAAGGAGAGAGCGAGGCCTGCAGGGCGGTGGGGGCTGCGGCGGGCACAGCCCTCGCAAGGCGACCAGGGCCTCCTGAGAAGACGGTGTTTGAGGCCCGAGGGACAAGGGCACAGCCGAGGGGGCCCTGGCGGGGGACGGGGCAGCTCCTTCCACTGCTGTCCCCACACTCATGCTTGCTTGTGCACAGCTCTGTCCTCCCCGGTGTAAGTCTCATGCAAGGCAGATCAGCACCCTCTGCCCGGGTGAGGCGAGACCCGTGGGTGCTTGTGCTTGCTTCCTTCTGGGCTCCGGCCGCCACGCTCCCAGGCTGAGTTCATTTGGGTTTTCGGTTTCAGGTGAAGAAAATGGACATGCAAACACACTCACATTTACACACATATCTATTTACAGTAAACATCAATAATTTAGAGTTAACCAAAGTTTCACTGATTTCTTATCTCCCCACCGTGTCCTACATATCCCACATCTTTCTCTTTATTGGATTATTTTTCCACCGTCAGGATAAATCCTCAAGTAAGATGTCCTTTGCTAGTAAAAATAAGCTTTATTGTCATATATACAAACATAAACAGTTTTAGTTACTTTAATCCAGATTTTGGACCACCCTATTGCAAACTGAGTGCTGAAATCTAGAGTTGGTATAAAAATTTTCTGGGGTCCTTGTTAAATTTAGTAGGTGAATTTTCTTCTGTGTTTCTATGACCTGTCCATTTAAAAATAATAGTCATGGAAATGCCTATTTTCAGGACAAAAACAAGATATTCTCACGGGGGTCAGGACATGTGGCTACTCCTAGGTAAGCTGCCGACAGATTTCAGTAAAACGAGAACCACGGGGCTGTAGCTACGCAGAAGTTTCAAAGTACAATGTGGGTGACCCAGAGGCAATCAAACAAATAAATCCAAGTGAGGCAGCGGCATCTTGGAGCCGAATGCAATTTGCTCCAAGACAGGTAACTCTCTGTACGCAGTTCGTGTACCAGTGTTTTAAGACATAACTTGGCACATTCCTCGAAGTGGAAATCCTAATTGAACACAGTCTTGTTTTCTTACATTCCGAGATCTGTAGGTGAAGGCTGGTGAGCTACAGAAGGGAAAAGGAGAGCGAGACCCAGACTGTTTAAACATTCAAACGAAGAGCGCCGTCTGGACGTTGTGAAAGCCCACAGGGGGTCAGGAGCCTTTCCTTCTGCAGTGACAATGGACCCCGGGGTCAGCAGCACGGAGGCCAGCCCCCGCCCACCCCATCGTGGCTGACCCTGCAGACTCCGCCCTCTGCCCAGCACGCCCTCGCCCCGGCAGGCCTCCCCACCGTCGGACGGCGTCTGAAGCTGTGGTTCCCGATTACACAGGCCAATAGGCACGTGCTCCCCAGCTCGGCTCCCCACACAGCTGGGGATGTTCGCAAGAGGGAGGTTTAGGCCACCATCTCCAGGGGACCTGAGAGCAGGCGGAGGTCCCCGCTGTCACCCATGGGGAGGGCCCTGTGCGGAGGCCCCCAGAGGAGGCTGGGACACCCAGTGAGAACTGGGTGCAGGCTTGCAGATCAATCTCTGTGGGGATGGCCACCTGGGCCCTGCCACGGGGAAGCTGAGCACCCTAAAAGAGCAGCATCGGGATGTGGCTAGAGGGAAGGCTGAAGCTGGTGCTGCCACACCCACCGGGCAGCCCTCGGCCTCTTGTCCCTGGACTCTGCCCTCCTCGCAGTGAGCTGCCAAGACGTCCCAGTTAAACGAAGGCAGCCACTCCCTGGGCCAGGAGAGCAGAGGTGGCAGGGAGTGGCCATCCCCACCCCAGCTGTGGTCTCCGCCCTGACCCACCCACCCTCACCCCGGAAGATGGAATCGTGAATACAGGTTTGGTCAGCACCCAGCTCAAAGGCGAAGAAAAGCAGCTGGTGGGATCGATCTCTCTGTTTCTCTCTGAAGCACCCCCTTTCAGCTCTCAGGGTTGGAGACTTCCCACATTGATAAAATCCCAAGAAGTCAAACCAAAACAGAGCGGAGGAGCCCCTGGGCATCTAACGGCAGCTGAGGCTGTGGGGTTCTGACCTCCCTCCCTTATTCTGCCCAAAGAGAAGAGTTGTGGGGATCACAGCCTCAGGCTAAGAGCTAGAGATGCCCCATGGACCCCAGCAATCCATGACACCCCCTCTCGAACCTCATGCCCGACACACGCCTGACCACAGGCCCGGGGGGGATCTGGCATGAGCCCAGCGATGCAAGTCGGCCTCGACTGCCCCCCCTGGCTGACAACTGCTCGCTCGGAGGCAGCGGCAGGATGCCACCTTCCGGCACAGCTGCTGGGTACGAGAGACCTTGGAGGACAGGCCGAGGGGAGCCGAGACAAGACATGCGAAGCTCAAGAGAGGGCCAGACGGAAGGTGCAGTGCTCTCCAGCGCCGAGGCCCACTCTGCCAAGGCCTGGCTGCCCCTCTTGCCAAGGACCCCCTTCTCCTTGTGCTCAGCCACTCTGAACGCTTCCTGCTTACTCACCATCCACCCCTCTCCCCAAGACTGGGCAGGGTGTGATCACGGGGCAGTGGGTTTCTGAGAAGGAGAAGTGAAGGCACCGCAGACCCTCTTTTACTCCTCTCACTGCCATCCTCAGCCTGTGAATGTTTATTCTGTAAAACAGGGGCGCCCCTGACAAGCTGTAACAACACAAAAGGCTGATGGGGAACTGCCTTACTGCCCGGGCTGCCTTGCCCTTGTGGGACGCGTTTCCCAGCTGAACCCCGGACACCCCCAGCCTTTCGATCCGCGACTCCTGCAGCCCTGTATCGGTGGAAAGTGGATGTAGGCAGGGCCGCTGCTCACCTCCAGCATCGGGACTCGGCGCGGAATCCTTGCACATTGTTGTCACCGCCAATCAAGTACACAAAGTTGTTGAGAACGGCGATGCCCTGGTTGGACATCCGGGGTGCCAAGGAGGCGGTGAAGTGCTTCCACTCCCCCAGCACGGGGTTCAGGTACTTGGCCTGGTCGCTGAGCACGGTGGACGGCGTGGAATGGATGCCCCCGAAGCCCACGACACAGCGGAAGTCCGAGCGCAGCTGCGTCTGGGGACCCTGCAGGCTGGGCTGCAGGCTCTCATTGCGGTGGTACCTGAGGGCACCGGCCACCGTGTCCCTCAGCGGGCTGGGGCCCAGCTTGTCATGCAGCCGCTGCAGGACCTCGGCTTCCATCAGGGGGAAGCGCACCGTCTCGAGAAGCTTCGGGGACTCGTGCAGTGAGATCTGGTCAGCCTGCACCTGCTCTGGGGTGTAGTGGTAGAGCAGGGCCCCCTCGTACACCTCCGTCTCGCAGGAGACCTCCAGGCGGTTGCTGCTGAGGAGGGAGTAGACCTTCTCCAGGGGAAGCTGGCGGTACTTGTCAGTCCGCGAGAAGGCCACAAAGTTTTTGAGGATGTAGGTGTCCAGCTGCTCCGTCAGCTGGCTCAGGTCAAACAGCTCCGCTAGCTGGTAAACGTCGAGGATGTTCTCCTCATCCACCCAGGACATGAGGAAATCACAGCAGAAATGGATGATTTCCGGGATCTGCAAGAAAGAATGACACTCAGTCTGATCCAGGCTGAGGATCTGCATCTGGGGACGGGGCAGAGCCCGCCTGGCCGCTACTGGGGCCGGCCCCCAGGAGGACAGCAAAGCCCAAGCCCCCTCGGCTGTGCAGCCCTTTCCTGATCTCTCCTGTCCCCGGCTCGGTGGCACGCTTTCCCCTCTGGCATACCTGAGACAACGGGTTCAGGTCGGGTGGCCTGGCTTAAATCCTGGCTCAGAAATGCCTTAGTCTGAGCTTCAGTTTCCTCATCTGAACAGGGCAGTTAGAGCAGAGAGGAACAAATTAAAGGTGCCGGTGCACAGGAAATACTTGGCACGCAGTAGGCCTTTAACGTGTCAGTCACCTTCTAGATTAGAAGTCCTGGAACTCCAGGGATGCGGAAGCAGCGGAAATGGGCACCCTGTCAGATATCAGCAGGGGCCTGCAACCCCACCCTCACCCCCGGCTCTCTAGAAGAGTCTGCCTCTCCAGAAAGTGCTGGAGCCAAAACCATGCCCAGCTCTTTTCTTCTGCCAGAAATCCTGCAACTCCAGGCTCAGCCAGAGCTGCGGGCCCGGTGAGGCGGCCTTCCCTTCCTGCGGAGGGGCCTGGGATGCCCACATGTGCAGAAGCCCCCGGAGGGCTCACACACAGCCCGCCCCACACCTGACACGGAGCACGGGCTCCCGAGGCTCCTGGGTGGAGACATGCTGGCCCCAAGGGCAGAGCATCACTCGGTTGGAAGGAGGCGAGAAAGAGAAAACGGGGTGAACTAGGCCCCAGGGCCCCAGGGCCGGTTACAGAGCACCCCAGGAGCACATAACTAAAACACGGCAGAACGAAACGAGAGGAAGTAAAGGCTTCCGCAGGAACAGCCTGGAACACAAGCCAGACCTGCACAAGTTGCCCAGGAAAGCGGGATTTTAGGCTTTCTCTTAAAATGGGAGGCCCTCATTAACCAGAATTGATTATTACACAGAATGATGCTTGGGTGTCTGAAGCTTATTAATAAACGCTAAAAATATCCTTGTTCTGAACTTAAAAGATGCTTGTTTCTCGCCAGCCGATCTGCTGAGGGCTGAATGGGAATCTCCCAGTTATCAGGCCAGCATGTCCTAAAGCAAATGTCCCCACAGCGCTTTGCCAGGTCCTAACGGTTTTTCCTTTATTATCCCTGTTCTCCAGCAGCCTCTTCGTCCTAAGATGCTCCTTCTGACTTGCCTGGGCCCGGGTGCTGCAGGGCAGGCTCTGGGCAGGCTGTAAGGGTCAGCAGCACCTGAGGAGGCCCAGGAAGGAGCCCCGAGAAAGCAGCCCCAGCGCGAGGCCAGGGCGGCCCCCTCCTCCACACCTTTTCCAGAGCTGAGAAGAAAGCAGCCTGGGCACGTCGTGGGCAGGAGCCCCCCAACAAGGCTCAGAGGAAGGCACTCACCTCCCAGGGTCACCCGACGGGGACAGTCTCGTTGGGGTTCAGACCCAGGGCTCTGGGGACACTGTGAAGAGTGTGGACGGGCCCCAGGCCCTGGACAGGGGACACACGGGGGCAAGCCATGGGCAGTCACTGAGCACAGGAACAAATACAACCTGGCAAGCCGGGACAGTCAGCCCGGTACATCAGAAATAAAGCAAAACAAAGCGGAGCTACTCAGGTGAGACTCTGGGCCCCAGAGGGCACTGGCCAAAGCCTCGGCGGCAATAGTGGGGTGCAAGAGAGGGAAAGCTGCATCGGGGAAGATAACCTGGGGCCAGCAGGCATGATGGGTGCAGCGGAAGAGAAGCAGGAGGCGAAGAGAGCAGCTGGGAGGTAGAACGGAGGCCTGGAGAAAGGAGAGGGACATGGAGAGAGAGCTGCAGTTAACCTTTACGAGGGTGCTGTCACCACTGGGGTGGAAGGAATGAAGATGGGGTGCAGGAGACACGGAGGTTTTGGCCATACCACAACCAGAGCTGGGGCACGGGGCAGGACGCTCGAGCAGGGCAACAGGGGCAAGGTGAGGTGCAGACAGACAGCCTGACCGATGCGAGCCCTCTTGGTCGAGATGTGCTGGAGGCTGCTGAACCCAGAGGTCAAGTGTTATAAGGTCAGAGGCTGTGGGGACAGAGGAGGGCTCTGAACAAGGGAATGAAGGGAAATCCTTTCCTTGTAAAGGCTGCCTCCTCAACACACAAACATGGCAAGGCGAGCAGGGGCCAAGTTGATCCAGAGGCACGTATCGAGGGCCGCCCTCCTGCCAATCTGTGGGTCACGGGGCCTGGGAGGCTGCCGTGCCTGGCCACGCAGGCTGGGGCCTCCGGGGAACCTCCGGCAGGTTGGTTTTTCTGTGACTTGAGTTTTTCCAATTGACCTAAATGCACTCTGACCCGAAAGAGGGTGAGAATAATGAACTCGATGTAGCATTTCATTTCACTTCCAAGAAATGTCTCAAGCCGTCTGACAGCTCTTAGCAGCAAAGACATCTGCAGGCCCCGCCCTGTGTGAAGTGCTAACACTCAACAGAAACTTCTAAAATATAACTTGAACTGTCGAACCTTCAGGAAACACTCTGAATTCTGTAGGAAAACAAATATTTAAAGGAAAAACAGTCTCCCAGAGATAGATGAGGTGTGGCAATGCCAGTATCCCCGGAGAGCAGGGCACCGGGATGCCACTCGCCAGCCCTCAGGCCCAGCCCTCGGTTTACGGGCAGCATCTTCTCAGTGGCAGGGAGACCCAGGCCCGGAGGGAAAGAAACCAGCAAAGAAGTGACGAGAGAACCCAAAAGAGGAGCCTGAGCCCAGAGGCAGTGGGAGAAGCTCTGCTTTAGCCACGGTCCCTTGGCTGCCGGCACCCGTGCCCCCCGCCCACCTGCAGGCCAACACACTGCCTGGCGGACATCGTGGGGAGACCCCACCTCACCTGGAGCTGGCAGGCAGCCACCAGCGTCTCCTGCACGTTGCTCAGGCTGAGCTCCAGCTCAGAGGTGTATATGAAATGCAGGATCTGGCACATGGCGTTGTAGGACACGCCGTGGATCAGGACCTCTTCCTGCTCCATCTCCTTCAGTCCCCCAGCGAACATTCCTCTGCAAAGAGAAGGGACAGCACAGTGGCGTTCCCTGGTTGGGAAGAGCCCAGGCCTCGCAAGAAGGCCCTGGCTGCAGGGCTCGGGCAGGAGGGAGCCAGCTGGGCCTAGAGGTGCAGGACGGAACAACGGCTTGCTCTGCGTGCTGGGGAAGCAGCTTGCACGCTGTGACTCATCCCACACAAGGCACCCATGGTTCCTGGTGGAGTGTGGGTGGCCCTGACGGACATCGCCCCGTCTCTTCTTTACGTGTGCCCCAGGGAGTCGCACGAGAGCCTCCCGCGGGTGGGAACCAGGCCAGCTTGCTTTCTGTGGCAGCCATCGGTCCCTGACCCAGACCCCACAGGAGCCCCAGAAATAACCAATAAAACTCATTCCATTCAGCACACACTCACGGAGCTCCTCCCCAATGCCAACACTGCAAGTGCTGCAGGAGTGACAGTGAACTAAACAGATACGATTCCTGCTTGTGAGGAGTTCAAGGCCAGGAGAGGAAGACAAACAGTAAAGAAAGGAAAGAAAAAACAAACAAGATAGAGCAGATTGTGAAAATGCTAAGAAAGGCCTGGAAGAGGGCAGCCAGTCCGCTGCAGGAGAAACTGGCTGGGAGGCAGGAGTAGAGAGCTACTGGGGGACAGGATGTCACCGAGAGGGGCACAAGGCCAGCCAGAGGGAGGGCACCCAGGGGAGGCGGCCAGTCCCCAAGTCCCGAGGCAAAGAAGATCTTGGCGGCAGGGAGGAAGTGAGCAGGAGGGTGAAGCAGGGTAGGAGGCAGCAGCCAGGGCCCCTGGGGCACGATGGAGTCTGGACGGAAATCTAAGGGTAACAAGCTGTGGAGCAGGTGACTGCTCCGGCCCCAGAGGCTTGCTGGCTGAGAAGTGTACGGAGGCGGGAAGTTCCCAAGGGTGCCCTGGAACCCCTGGACCCGGGATGCTGGGGCTCTAGGGAAGAGGGAGAGAGGGGGAGCCCAGGAATGAGCAGGGCCACCAGGTGGCGGGAGCACTGGGGGACGGGGGAAGCTGGGGAGCAGCAGGCTCAGAGAGGGCAGGGGGAGCCCCGTCCTGGCCGGGTCAGGGAGCAATGCCAATCTGATCCCCAAGTGGAGACATTCACGGAGTGTCTGGAGTGAGAGTCCGCTGGTCAGGGGAGACTCAGGGGCGAAAGCTTTAAATCTGGTAGTCATCCGCATGTCAACGGCAGAGGACTTCTTTATACATTTTATTTATGTTTTCACCAGGTAATTCATACACATGGTACAAAATCTGAAATATCTAACAGTCTGTGGTGGAAGCTGCTCTCCCACCTCTGACCGCCCCACTGGAATCCACTGGTCTCATTTCCCCCAGTAAATACTCTTGGTAAACTTATTGGGGACATGTACACAGGGACTGATTTAGGGCACCGCCACCTGCGTAATGTTGGATTTCCCCACGTGGGCCAGTTTGGATGCACTCTGTCCCCCAAAACGCCAGGTTCTTTAATGCAATCTTATGGGGGCAGATGTCTTACTGGTGATTAGGCTGGAATCTTCTGATTGAGTGTTTCCATGGAGATGGGACTCAATCAACTGTGGGTGGAACATTTGAGTACATTCTTTCCGTGGAGGTGTGGACCCCACCCACTCAGGGTGGGTCGTGATTTAATCCCTGGAGTCCTTTAAAAGAGCTCAGACAGAAGGAGCTCAGAGCAGCTGAGAGGGACATTTTGGAGATGGCCGCTGAAAGCAGAGTTTTGCTGACATTGTGGCGACACTAGCCCCGAGTTTGCTGCAGAGAAGCTAAGAGAGGACAAACACCCCAAGAGCAAGATTTTCAAGACAGCACAGGAGCTAAGGGTAGTGGAACACAACCCGCATCAACAGATGCCAGCCATGAGCCTTCCCAGCTAACAGAAGTTTTCCAGACACCATTGTCATTCCTTCAGTGCAAGTAAACTCATGTTCTTCCCTTAATTTTGACATTTTCATGGCCTTCAGACTGTAACTGTGTAACCAAATAAACCCCCTTTATAAAAGCCGATGCATTTCTGGTGTTTTGCAGAACGGCAGCATTAGCACACCGGAACACCACCCAAGCACAGAGCCCCTGCTCCCCCCGTGAAGCCACACTGAAGCTCTCCTGAAGGTCTTGCAAGACATCTTCCCGCTGACCTGGCACACGTGTGTTAAACAGATTCCAGACGTTTTACGTTTCCGTTGCTGCTGCACGTTGGGTCTTTCTTCCACTGGGTCCCCTAGCTGATGGCTGTCCTGTCTCTGTAGATGATGGATTCTGCCCCCTCACAGCAGCTCCTCAGGGCACTTTCCCATGCTCCCTAGCACTGTTTTTTTTTAATTATGGTAACATATATCACATAAAACTTGCCGTTTAACCATTTTTAAGTGTACAACTCAGTGACATCAAGTACAGTGACAACGTTGTGCCACCATAAATATCCATTACCAAACTTTTTCATCACCCCAAACGGAAACCCCATACCTATTAAGCAATAGCTCCTCATTCTGCCCCCTTCCTAGCCCACAGTAACCTCTAATCTGTCTCTATGAATTGGCCTACTGTACTTATTTCACATAAGTGGTATCATTATTTGTCCTTTTGTATCTGGCTTACTTCACGCAGCACAATGTTTTCGAGGTTCAGATACAGCATGTCTCAGAACGTCATTACTTTGTACGGCTGAATAATATTCTGTTGTATGTATAGACCACATACATTTTGTTTAGCCCGTCATCTGTGGATGGACACAGAGCTGTTTCCACTTTTTGGCAACTGCAACTAATGCTGCTACGAACTAATGCTGGTGTGGAAG
The DNA here is from genome assembly GCA_004027775.1 of Bradypus variegatus. Classification (NCBI taxonomy): domain Eukaryota; kingdom Metazoa; phylum Chordata; class Mammalia; order Pilosa; family Bradypodidae; genus Bradypus; species Bradypus variegatus. Next base: position 40,377 of record PVKY010000650.1, read on the forward strand.
TAGCTGTTCACCAGTGCTTTCAGTTCTTTGGGGATATGTCTGGGAATGGAATTGCTGGTCACCTGGTAATTCTATATTTAAATTTAGGAGGAACTGCCAGTTTTCCACAGTGGCTGCACCATTTTACATTCCCACCAACACAGCACAATGGTAAGTATTTCTCCACCTATCACCAATACTTATTATCTTTTGGTTTTTTGATAGTAGCCATCCTAGTGGGTATGAAGTGGTACCTCACTGTGGTTTGATTTGCATTTCCCTAATGACTAATGGTGAAGAGCATCTTCTCATGTGCTCGTTGGCCGTTTGTTTATCTTCTTTGGAGAAATATCTATTGAAGTCCTTTGCCCATTTTGAAATTGGGTCCTTGTCTTTTTGTTGTCAAGTTATAGGGATACTTTATATATTTTGGATATTTAACCCTTACCAGATATCTTATTTCCAAATAGTTTATCCCATTCCACAGGCCGTCTTGTCACTCTCTGGATAATGTCCTTTGATGCACACAAGTTTTTAATTTTGATGAAGTCCCAATTTATCTATTTTTTTTCTGTTGTTGCTCAGACTTTTTGTGTCTTAGCTAAGAATCCATTGCCAAATACAAGGTTCTGAACACTTCCCCCAACGTTCTCTTCCAAGAGTTTTATAGTTGTATTGCTTATATTTAAGTTGATGATCTACTTTGAGCTAATTTTTGCATATGGTGTGAGGTAGGGCTCCACTTTCATTTTTTTGCATGGGGATGTCCAGTCATTCCAGCACCACTTGTTGAAGAGACTAATTTCTGCCTGTTGAGCGGACTTGGTGGCCTTGTCAAAAATCAACTGGCCATAGACGTGGGGGTTTATTTCTGAACTCTCAGTTCTATTCCACTGGTCTCTATGTCTGAACCACACTGTTTAAACCAGTACCACATCTTTTTGATAATTTAGCTTTGTAGTAAGTTTTGAAATCAAGATGTGTTTCTCCTTTTTCAAGATAGCTTTGGCTACTTGGAGTTCCTTGCAATGCTATATGAATTTAAAGGTTGGCTTTTCCATTTCTGCAAAAAAGGCTGCTGGAATTCTGAACAGGATTGCGCTGGCTCTGTAGATCGTTTTCAGTAGTAATGACATTTTAACAACAGTAAGTCTTCTCACCCATGAACACAGGATGTCGTACCATTTATTTGGGCCCACTTTAATTTCTTTCAGTTTTCAGTGTATGTATCTCCTACATCCTTGGTTAAATTTTTTCCTAGCTATTTTATTTTTAGATGCTACTGTAAATGGAATTGTTCTCTTGATTTCCTTTTCAAACTGTTCAAGGTGGTATTTAGAAATACAAACGATGTGTTCATCTTGTTCCCTGCAACTCTGCTGAATTCATTTTATTAGCTCTAGTAGCTTTCCTGTGGATTTGCTGGGATTTTCTGTTTTTGGATTCCAGGTCATCAGCAGGTAGAGATAGTTTTGTTTTGTTTTTTTTTATTGTAGAATTTAACATATATACAGGAAGTGATAACTTTCCAACTGCAGTTTAACAAGTAGTTAGCAAATTTCAAAGAATGTTATGGGTTACAGTTCCACAGTTTCAGTTATTTCCTTATTGTGAAATATAACATATATGCAAAAAAGTAATAGGTTTCAAAGTACGATTTAACAAGTAGCTATGGAGCAGATTTCAAAGAATGTTATGAGTTACAGTTCCATCATTTAAGTTCTTTCCTTCTAACTATTCTAATACCCTAGCAACTAAGATAAAGACAATTATATAGAGATTCAGCATTCATAACCCTTTGTTAAATTCCGTGCTGTCTGTTGCTCCCCCTTCCTCTAGTTCAATCACTTTCCCAATCTTCAGGGATGTCTAGGCAGTGACCACCCTAACCTGTTCTTGTTGAAAAGGGGGGTCGACATTATGGGAAAAGGGGACACATCTGGTTGATGTTCTTGAAGAGGCTGTTGCCTCTGGGGTTTGAGACTTAGCTGGCACAGGAGTTCTCTGGAGGATTTAATTTTCTGATGAATAGCTTAGTGAGTGAGACTTTTATAGAGTCTCAGACAGGGACTTGGGTGTTCTTTAGGGTTTTCGGAACTACTGTTGACTTGGGCTTATCATACTGTGGCCATTTGGCATATCTAGGTGAAGCTTGCATAGGAGTAACCTCCAGGACAGCCTCTTGACTCTATTTGAAATCACTTAACTGCTGAAGCCTTGTTTTACTGCTTTTCTTTTCCCCCTTTTGGTCAAAAAGGCATTGGCGGAGAGTTTTACTTCTTCCTTTCCAATTTGGAGGCCTTTATATTTGTTTTTCTTGTCTAACTGCTCTGGCTAGAACTTCCGGGACAATGCTGACAAACAGGGGAAAACGGACATCCTTGCCTTGCTCCTGCTCTCAGCGGGAAAGCTTTCAGTCTTTCACCATTGAGTATGATGTTAGCTGTGTGTGTTTCATAAATGGACTTTATCATGTGAGAAAGTTTCCTTGTACTCCCTAGTTTTCTGAGTGTTTTTAAAAGAAAGGGTGCTGGATTTTGTCAAATGTCTTTTCTGCG